>SNQJ01S0117733.1:27655-40213 GCA_010110895.2 Picea sitchensis
ATTCGAATAAACCTTTGTTGATGTCCAGATCTACAAGGATCCAAGCTATAGACCTAAATCCATCATCGATCAAATTGTCGTCAACCATAAGTGTCTTACCAAGATGGTTACCTATGGCTCGTAGAGCCTGTCCTATCCAAAATTCCATAGGGAGGCCTAGACGTTTGATCCAAACTACAGTACCCTCCATTGGCTCATTCTTGGCATCAAAGAGGGGGTGTCAAGGTTTTATGGACATGTATGACATGTCCATAAACCATACATCCTTTAAGACTGAAAAAAAATTCCTCCTCTAAGTGAAAAACAAAGTCGAGCCATATTCTGGCTAAAAGGTAAGCCACCGAACTATAACCAACACTAGATCCCCATTTAACTTCCATCCATTGTGATAAGAAATCCATCCCTACTCGCCTACCCAAGAGTTTACCAACTAAAGTATGCCAAAAAAATATAAAATTTGGTCCACTGCAATGTCCCCTCTCATTACTAATGCAACCTCCCCACCATGATTCTTGATAAACCTGCATTTCTTCTTCTTATTGTTCCCAACATCACTAATGTCCCACCTTCCCTATAAATGTTTCAAACTAACTCGAGACCCTACAAAGACAAAACCCACATCCTTCGAGTATGCAGACAAGAATGACCCTTGCGCTCCAACTTTGCCAGCAAGGTTAGCATCTGGAGACTTCATGCAAGTGGGAGGATGGAACTATCTCAGGTTATGCACCAGAAGTAAATACATATCTTCCACAAAAGGTACACCTGAAGACTTGTAGCCATGAGGGGGTTCCATAGTATCGGCCCAAGATTTCCCTAATCCTGACAAAGATCCCTCAACAATAAAATCCCTCATGCCATGGATAAGTGAGTTGGAGGAAATCCTATATATAAATAAATATGTACATATAAATATGTACATACTCATCAACACAACTCGCAAGAAGCTTTGGGTCTCACAGAGCGAGAGAGGGGGGGAGAAATGGATCGTAAGAGTGTTCTTCTCATGATGATGCTTGCTGCCTTTTTTATTATGGCTACATCTTCCCATATGGAAGATGATGGATTTACTTCTGTTCCTTCTCATCATTTTGTTTTGAATGGACGTAATTTGCTCGAGGAACGTCATCGATTCTCATCATCCATGGACCGTCACGAGAAGAGGGATGTGCAGGCTCTTTTGTCTTTTAAAGACCATATAAAAAGGGATCCAGCTGGAATGTTGTCTAACTGGACAGCAGAGAACTCAAAGGCGGTATGCTCCTGGTATGGTATTACCTGCAGGCAACAGACTAGAAGAGTCGTTGCCATAATCCTTCCTGCTGCGCTAGTAAGATTTGACGATGGAGATTTTCCAGAATATAGATTGCAATTGCAAGGTACACTTTCGCCATCTCTTGGCAACCTCTCTTTACTGCACAATCTAAATCTTTCTGGTAATAATCTTTCTGGAAGAATTCCACCCGAACTCGGGCAGCTTAAAGCGCTCAGAATATTCGATCTCTTCTGGAATTCGCTGGAGAGATCTATTCCAAAATCGATCTCTAATTGCACACGTCTTCGATGGATAGACCTTTCTTATAACTTCTTGAGAGGGACCATACCAACAGAGTTTGGTCGTCTCGTCGAGTTGGAACATCTCAACTTCTCAGGGAATTTTCTGGGTGGAAGTATTCCAGCTTCTTTGAGCAACTGCACATCTCTCCGAGAGTTCTCCATTCGTAATATCTATTTGGGGAACTTGAGAGGGAACAGTTTCAGTGGTCCAATCCCTTCTGCTTTCGGTTTGATGAAGAGTCTATCTTATCTCGACTTGGGAGGGAACAATTTCAGTGGTCCAATCCCCTCTGTTTTCGGTTTGATGAAGAGTCTATCTTATCTCGACTTGAGAGAGAACAATTTCAGTGGTCCAATCCCCTCTGTTTTCGGTTTGATGAAGAGTCTATCTTATCTCGACTTGGGAGGGAACCGTTTCAGTGGTCCAATCCCCTCTGTTTTCGGTTTGATGACAAGTTTATCTCATCTTGACTTACATGGCAACCTATTAAGTGGTCACATTGTACTCAGCAATTGTACTCAGCTATCGTACATCAACGGTTCTTTCAACCTCTTTGGAAGAATTCCCGCTCTCCGCAACTGTACTCAGCTGTCACATATGGACTTTTCTCATAACGACATCCGTGGAAGAATTCAAATGGAATTGGGGCATTTTACTCAGCTATCATACATTGACTTTTCTGATAACAATATCAGTGGAGGAATTCCAATGGAATTGGGATTACTACAAAAGCTAGAGAGCTTGGATCTAAGTTCTAACAAATTGGAGCCCGTAATTCCTTCGGCTCTAGGAAATTGTAGTAATCTCTTCACCCTAGATCTGAGTTTAAATAGTTTCACAAGTTCAATTCCTAAAGAAGTAGGAAAGCTCCACTCACTTCAAGAGTTGTATTTGTATTTAAATAATTTAAGTGGCCATATCCCACATAGCATAGGAAAGCTCCACTCACTTCAAGTGTTGTCTTTGGATTTAAATAACTTAAATGGCCATATCCCACATAGCATAGGAAACCTCCACTCACTTCAAGAGTTGTATTTGGATTCAAACAACTTAAGTGGCCATATCCCACATAGCATAGGAAAGCTTACCTCCCTTCTAAGTTTGCATTTGGAGTCAAACAACTTAAGTGGTCATATCCCACATAGCATAGGAAAGCTCCACTCCCTTCAATACTTGCATTTGGAGTCAAACAACTTAAGTGGCCATATCCCACATAGCATAGGAAAGCTCAATACTCTCTCAACTTTGGATATATCTAGTAACAGTATTTTTGGGAGTATTCCTAACAACATTAGTGCTATGGTTTCACTTCAATATTTATATTTATCAAAAAACCTACTTAGTGGGGATCTAGGCAACATAGACTTTCCACTTTCTTTGCAATACTTCTCAGCATACTCTAACTATTTTTCAGGGACTTTGCCGACATCTTTGGCCCATACTTCATGTGAGTTGTTGGATTTAAGGAAAAATCAATTAGATGGTGAGCTTCATGGGTACCTTGCAAACTTTCAATACTTAAGAGTGTTAAGTATTGGTTATAATAATCTCCATGGTAATATTCCTCAATCGATCACAAATCTCACCAAGTTGCAGGTGTTGGATTTATCCAACAATAAATTCAGTGGAAGAATGCCATCTGATTTTGAGAAAATGCAAGGCTTTCAAATCAAAGCATCTTCAAATGTTGAGGATAAAAAATTGTATTCCATTCATCTTCAGATTGTCATTAAAGGATTTGAGTATGATCTATCATATTTGCTCTCAACAAATACGATAATTGATTTGTCAAGCAATAATCTTATAGGAGAAATACCTACAAAAATAGGTAGTTTGAGTAGCTTGAGATTGTTGAATTTATCTGGAAACCAATTGGAAGGACAAATACCTGCATCACTCAGTGAGATATCTACTTTAGAGGAGTTGGATTTGGCCAAAAATAATTTGAGTGGAGATATTCCTCAAGAGCTCTCAAAATTATCAAAGTTGGCGGTTTTGGATGTTTCATTTAATAGCCTATGCGGTCCAATCCCAACATGCACACAATTTTCTACTTTCAATGCAACATCATTTCTAAGGAATAAATGCTTATGGGGATGTCCTTTAGATCCATGCAATGGAAATAAAAGACCAATGAGAAAAACAAATACTAGTCAGAATAGTGATGTCAAAGTGGGATGGTTGAATCATATGAATGAAAAAATATCATTATTTGCATTGGCAATGGGACTGGGGATTGGATTTGGGGGGGTGCTTGCTATGTTCATAGCATGGGAGAGAGCTAGAAATTGGTTGTTGGGTTTACCCCACAATAAATTGAGATCCTTCTATGGAGTGTATCGATTCCCTACATAATGAAAATGTAAACTTGTTTTTATCTATAATACATATTATTATATAAATGTTTAACCATTTCTATTCACATATCTTCATTCATTCATAACTATTACTAAATTTACTTTAAAATTTATTACATTATTTTTCCTTAACTAAATTACCATTCCGAAATTACTTTATGTTATGCATTATTGTTGTTACTACATCATTGTTTTTTTACCAAAATTACTTTATGCGATGTGGTATTTTTTCCTTTGTTATTATATTACTATTCCTTTGACATGCATTAATTTTTACTGTTTCTAAATTTTATTACTTAACGTTTCTGAAATTACTTTATGCTATGCATTATTGTTGTTACTACATCATTGTTCCTTTACCAAAATTATTTTATGCGATGTGGTATTTTTTCCATTGTTATTATATTACTATTCCTTTGACATGCATTATTTTTTACTGTTTCTAAATTTTGTTAAATTTTATTACTTATCGTTGTTGATCCTATTCTTAGTTACGGCTAGGAAACTATATCTAAGTTATGTTTCTTTATACATTAAAGCATTGATCCATTTGTAAAACTTATCCTCTAATATTTTATATTTATAAATTATTAAATTTAGTATAATTTATTATATTGATTCATTTTTAAAAATTATTTTCTAATATTTTTATATTTATAAACAATTAATTGAATCTCTATTGATAACTTATTGAATTGGTAATCATAGTTTAAGTTATTCTAAATGCTCGAAAATTTTTAGTTTATTTTAAATTTATATAGGTACACATTTTTAGTTTATTGGGTTTATTTATAATTTAAGTTAATATATTTTATTGAAAATTATAAAAGTTAATTTATTTTATATTTATAAAAAAATATAAATTTGTATTTTATAAATTTAATTTATTAACCTTATTTTTAAAAGCTTTATATAGGATATGTTGCACTTTTTTTATATGAGATTTTTTTTAATTTATTTTAAATGAAATATTAATTTATTGCATATAGAAAATACAATAGTTTAGTTTAAGGGAATGTGTAATGTTTCTACCTAACACTAAATAATGAGTAATGTGTGTATCTAACACTAACATGACATATAAATTAAGTTGATCCAATATAATAGTTTTAATAAATTAAAAAAATAAGATGGATAACATTGATGCTTATAAATCAAAATATAATGTAAAAAATAAAATTTTAGAAAAGAATACCAAGCATTAATACACACACAAAACAATAGAAATCTATCTTAACTTGGGATCTTTTAAGCATTAAGTGATTTACATCCAAATTTATTTTAATCTCTCTTAGTATTTGAAAAATGTATAATGTGGCATGAATCTGTGTTGGTTTAATTTTCAATGAGACTAGATTAAATCAGGATCTAATGTTATTTCTACATGAAACCCCTAACAATAAAAGCTAATTTTATTTCAACACAATAAAAGCTAATGAATACATGACTTTCATGTATAAATGGAGTTGCAAATCAATACTTATAAAAAATTCATTAATTGATTTTTGTTTAGATGAAAATACTATAAAAAGATTAAAAGTAATACTGGAATTATCAAACACGACCTAATATATAAAAGAAGAGGCCTTATTAACATATAAAACACTATCACACATAAAAAAACATTAGATTAAAAAGCACTAATTACATTACTTAACATATTTTCAAGTTTTTCGCAACAAATCTCATGTTACTTGTGTCATTCAGGTGTAGCAAGCATTCTATTGGAAAAAGGTGTAGCAAACATGGTCAAAATTGATCTTACAAGTATGTCTCATTCACATCATCATAATTATAACATTTTGTAATTGCATAATTTCCTTTATCATTACAAATATGCTTTTATTTGGAATTGACTACAATCATTATATTTCTAGCATAATAAGCACCCTTTAAGATCTCTCAAATGTTATTTATATGTTTGAGATGTACATGTGGATTCCCAACACCAACATAACCCTCTCTACATATCATCTCACAATCTTCTTCTATTAAAATGAATTTAAATTCTCCCCTTTTAAATCTTGCTCTCTTAAATAAAAATGACAAAAAATCATTCACATTTTTATGTTGCACTGATGTCCATATACCAACCTCAAAAATACTAATGCATTGCTCAAAGAAATCTCTAATCCATGGGCATATAAAATAAATCTTTGTACTTGTATGGATGTCTAGATTTCTTGAGAATGACTTTTTTTGTAATGATTTGTTCTAGGGATTGGATTCCCAAATCTCAACAGGAGGGATTAAATCCACATAAGAGGCCTAATTAGAATCTTCCTTGTTGAAATGGAATAATTCTTTGGATTATGAACATGTATCCATTCGATGGGCTTTAAGTAAAAGGTTTAAATTTGTTGGGTATTTATTTTTTTCCTTTTTTTTCTCTTATATGGTGAATGAAAAGAAGGAAAACTAACTTAAGTGAAGGGATTAAAGAATATTATTTATGAGAGATAACTCTTAGAAAAGTACAAGAAAGTACCACTGCAATTCTGTTAGCATGAGTAATACTAAACAAAATAACTTTAACAAGGATATTTTCAAGAACACTAAAATAAATTGTTATAGGAAAATAAAGTTATACAAAAGAAATAAAAAAATTGTCATTTCATTATTAGTTAAATATATAAGTAATTATATAGCAAATTAATTAAATGAATATCAATGAAATTATTACAGAATAGAAATAATAATCAAAACGCTAAATAGAAAACACATTATAGGTTTCCTAAAGATTTATAAGAAAAAATTCCATATTTAATCCGCGATAACTTAATCATATAATAAAATTTTCTTACTAGACATCATAAGACAAGATGTAACAACAAAATAATCTACTAATTGAGTCACTCCACAACGATCCTTCAATCATTTTTTTTAAATAACCAAAACAAAAGTTTATATTAATTCAAAAATAGTGACGTCGAGGCTAGAAACAACTACATCCATCAGAGTTCATGAAGCTCCCCCAAAAATGGATACATTTCTAGATAGACATCTAAAGATAGTAGAGACTCCTCAAAACAAGAATTTTATGCATTTTGGTAAGTAGCATGTCTAACATATTGACACAAAATACATATAACTGGAAAAAATATTCAGACTAGTGACAGAGATGTACACTACCTTCTTCTTCCTTCCCCTTGCCAGAATAAGGGGAGCTTGGACCTTCAATATCCATAGGATCATGCACCTAGTGGATCGGTTGATCTTCTTGTAGCCAGGCTTGAAGTGAATTCTCAGTACCATGATTGTTAGAAGTGATGGAGAGAGACTCCTCACACTGAGAAAGATCTTGGAAGCGAAGTTTATTACACTCTATCTCCAGGGAATCAATTCATTGTTTTTGAAGAAAAATGAGACTCATAATGTTAGCATTAGGGGTGATGTTGGCTTGTTCAATTTCAGTGATTTTGGAGGAAATTACTATTAGAGCACTATTGTTGGCCTCAATGATGTCCTCATTCCTTCATAGGACTCACTAAATCTCCTTTATATCTTCATTTTCCATAGCAGACCTATCCACACCTTCAACAAAGGAAAAATCCAAAGATTCCATCGATAAACTAAAGGGAAAATAGAGGGAGGAAATTTTCCTTCAATCCAACCCAAGATACCCCAAATCCATCAAGGAAGGTCAATTCACAAACCATTGAGGGAACAAAACTTCTAGATTAAACCAATTCTCCCAATTCCCATAATCATAAGAAAAAAGTATACAAAGAAACTTACCAAAGAAAAAATGTTGAAATTCCAGAACTTGCATGGATAGAGAATCGATATAGGAATAAAGAATCAACATCAAAAGAAAAGCATGGCCCTGTACCACATACCCCAAAGCATGGTAGGAAGGGGTTGAATGCATGAAAAAAGAAAATCAAATTCATGTCAAATCAATTCAGTACTTCACTATTTTTCCCAAGAAAAAGTTAAGGGAAAATCCAAGGGATGCCTACCCACATTTATGGATGGCATCCCTAGTAAATCTATTGATGTAGAATAATGAACCTAACCCAAGGGGATTTGAACCAAGAACTTATTGGTGTGAATATATCCAAATTCCCCACAATATTGGAGACAATCGGTTGAGATAACCCCTTGGGATAGTTCACTTCACTTAATTGAATTTTCATTCATTTTCTTCCAACCAATGTTGTTCCTATTAAAATAATTCTACCATTGTAATGTACCCAGTCTCCAAGCTTAGCATCGCTACTAAAAAAAAATGGCTTAGCATAATTTGCTACCATTTAAAAATTGCATGTACGTAGCATGTCAAATACTCATGCAACTAACAACATAGTAAAAACCATGAATGCATGCAACCCAACAAACATAACAACATTCAAATTAACATTTACATAAAAGAATAATCATAATAAAAACAACATAAACACTTATATGTTCATAATAAAACCAACTGGATGTGTACGAAGGACGTTATTCTCAACCATAGGTTTGTTGTTCATTTTCTCTCAAGATAAATCCACCCCCAAGCCGAGGCTATGAGTCTACAAGGAAATATATCCCTCCTAGTTTTCCACTCTCCACACACACTATCCCAAAACCCATATTCTACTCCAACAACAGTTCCAATCCACCAACTCTCTTCCTCTTAACCTGCACAACCCAAAGAATGTACCCCTTCACTATTCTCAGTCCATCAAGATGTACCATTCATTTATCAGGGCTCCAAAGCACTTGGTTGGACAAGAATCTCATGGTTGGGGACTCCAAGAACTCTCAGTTGCTCCAGGAGTGCTCACAACAACCTTCACAAGGCTCTTGAGCCATTTCCTAACTAGGAAAATACACTACATGCTTACAACCTATTTTTACAAGCACACAAGCCTCAATTTTAGCATAAACACAACCCAATAATGGTTTTCCTCAAGGACAACATGGATGGTGCTCTTCCCATTACTTATCTCTTCCCTTTTTGTCCAAAAATTAGCATGTAAAAAATATCTCCCCTCTCTTCCCATATCAATTATCTTCTTTTCCCTTGCTCGCTTGACTCTCACTCTTCCCAAACATGATCATAGTTCAGCCCCATGCTCCCCATAACTATGAGATTTGAGTCCTCACACCAATCCTATTACATGTGTTTAATGATTGGCTTTGGGGACACTCAAATAGAAATAAAAGATTCACTCAAAACAATAACTTTAGAAAATAACATGGGTTTCCCCTTGGATCCCCTTTTGGCCTCCCTCTCTTATGGAATCTGTTATCACTCCAAGAAACTCCTTAGGTTTGTAGGCTAAGAATGCTTGGTAACTTAGAAATAATGATTTTTAGGTGTTTGGGACAATGGGGTCTTCAATGGCTTGTATAAGAAACAGCTCATCACACATCTAAAGATACAGTGCTTTCAGTAAACAATAACCAGATCCAATAATTGAAAGAGAGTATGGAGAAAACTATTCTTGATTTGCCAATACTAGTGAAAGTAGGGCCTAATACAAGACAACAAGGAATCCTTTAATTTCAAGCCTATGAGTTCAACAAAGAGGTAGCAGTCTTTATGAACTAAAATAAACTGAAATTAAAGTACAGAGAATGAAAGATGAATAATTCTGGTATTGCAAACGAAAGGAAACTCCACTTTATTTCTGCAAAAAGAGTCTATACAATGGCATGAAATATCTCCCAGTTTGAACCTCTATCTCATATCAAAAGTAGGCCTTTATAGGCTCTTACAATCTGCTTTACAGATCCTAAAAACATGGATCTGTATTTAATAAAAACAATTCAAATCTATTTCAACAACTTGAAAAATAAAGTCTAACAACTAAACTTAGAACCCGAACTATCTTCATTCTCCAAAATTCGTCATCTGCATCCTTCAACTCCTGGTATCTACAATGTGGTGAAGAATGTCAGGACACCTGTCTTGACAGTTGGATCTCCCCAACGTTCATAGTCGATTTTTGAGGAAATGGTTTTTCATGTGGTTGTCAAATTTCTCTCGAACCTCTGATGCTGAGCCCTTTGCATGCGATCTGATAGTCTATTGATACTCTGGAACTCCTTCAAAACCTGTTCAAAATGATCTGTTCTGTCCTTGGCTTCAAAAAATACTTTTCCAGCTTTCAACAGCTAACTCGTTTAATATTTCGCTGGTTAGCTGTTGAAAGTCGCCACTTTCAACAGCTAACAGGTCATAAAATATCGCTTTGCACTGGTGAAAGCTCAGACTGCGCCCAAAACGAGTTTTCACCTTCAAAATTTTGATTCCGTCAAAACTCAGTGTGTTTAAGCTTTCTCACCTTGCATATTAACAGCGACTTGAGCAAGTACCTTCAAGTCTGGATGGGATTTTTGCCTTTGTTTTTGTTTCAACCTTCTTATCTGCCTTTTAAGTCGTTTGGAAAGCCACCAGAGACTATTGTAATCTTTGGTGAGTTTTTGCTTCTTCTTCTTCTCTTTAACACTTTCCTTAGCCAATCTCTCAAACGCAACATTGGTTTTGGCGAAGTTATCAGACAAATTCTTATACCTTTCTTTAATTACCCGTTCCAAGACCTCTTGCTGAGTAATGACCTCTTTTAGATGCTTGATTTTCTGAGACTTCCTTGACTTGGAGATTTTTGATGTTTCTCCTTCCTCTGTCTGGGTGAAAGTCTCATAGTTTTGTGCACACTCAGTTGACTGCTTAGGACTTTTGGTGACAGGGCATTGATCTTGTTGCTCTGATTCTGAGTCTGAATAGGGCAAGTTCAATATATTGGTTCTCTTCTCTGTACTCTGCTCTGTAGGACGCTCTGTGTTCTGCTCAAAGTTTAACCTTTTCTTCAACCTGCGGGGCTTTACTCCATAAATTATGTCTTCTAGAGGTCCTGGCAGGGTCCTTCTTTTTCTTGAACTACTTTGAGGAGAAGACTGTTTCTTTGAACCTTTTCCTGGTTCATTTGCAGGTTGGGTCTGTGTTTCAAAACCCTCCCAGAATAGAAAATGATCCCAGCTCCTTCCCTGTTGTTTCAATTCCTCCAGGATGATTAATTTTATGAGGCCAAAGTGGCATAGAGTACTTTTTATGCTCAAGGGTTGAGCCCTAATCTTCTTGCAAACCTTAGTCAAACTTTTATGTAGGAAAAAGGTAAATTAAGGGGAGTCTTGCCTGTGAAATGGTCCAGGATTTTGATGTGATACATCATAAGTTTATCATACCTGCCCTCCGAGGTAATGTACAGTTGGATGCCTTTGAACAACTCTTGCCATTCTTCTTCTAGATAGGAAACCAGCATACCTTTTTTCCATGCCTTGTGCCTGTACCCCTCTTTCAAATAAGCTCTGAAATCCAAATTTTTGGGAGCAGTGGTTTTAAACCATCTCTGACCTGTTCTTGGTAGGCTTGTTCCTGCAGCAATGACAACTTCATCTTCTCTAATTTCCATGGACCCAACACGAGCTTTGTTCCCATCGAAAGTCTTGGCAAAAGCTTCTGCTGTAGACTGGTGGCAACCGTTTTGTAACCTCTCAACGAATTCCATACACCCTGCATTTGAAAAATGCTTCTGGACTTCGGGATGTGTCTGTAGAAAAGATAAGCTATCCATCTCTCTCCCGAGTAGAGAACCACTACATCTTCTCGGCATTTTGTAGCTCGGAAATCCCAACAATTCTGTGTATTAACCCCTGCAACTGTTGTTCGAACCGAGGTTCTGCGCTGTTGAAAGCACTTTGGGAGTCGGCTCTGTTTTAAAACATTTGAAACTTTAACATACCTCCATGAACGATATGTGATATGGAAACCACGATTTGATTTGATGTTGTCAGGCCGGTAGTACATCCTCTGTACGTGCACCACTGAATTCAAATTTTCCATCCCTGATGCCATGATTGTGGAGCATGAGTTTCTGAGCCGGATTCGCATGGCAATCCTATTTTGACGTGCAGAATTGAGTTTCCATCATTACCCACTTTCATCAGCGCGTGATTTGGATTTGCCTGACGTGGGATGATCATATCATCATTTGCCTTTAGACGTGGATATCACGCACGTGATTCTTGCTTTCTTCAGCCAATGGCCCGTGGAAAACGCCCCTTAGCTGTTGATATTTACCACTTTCACCAGTGCAAGGTCCTGTGGAAAACCCCTGTTAGTTGTGGAAAGTCTCCACTTTCACCAGCGCACGACCTTGAAAGAACTGCTCCGTAGCTGTGGAAAGTCTCCACTTTCACCAGCACATGACCAACGATACTGATTCTTGGATATTTTGAAATTCACCACTTTCAACAGCGCACAGACCTATGAGAAGTGCTCCTTAGCTGCTGAAAGTCGCCACTTTCCCCAGCTAACACTCAACTTTTGGACACACGTTAGCTGTTGAAAGTGAATCATGAAAATTTTGAAAAGAAGACTTTATGGGTCATATTATTTTCTAAGACAAAAACTAAAACCTAAGTTTTGCAGCTATAAAAACTCAAAAATGAACTGAGGAAACTATCGATAGCCATGCTATCCACCACAAAATTTGACCAAAAGGACGGTTTCATTTTGGGAGCTAACATTTGGCTCCAACTGGGATGGGCATCTCCCTGTGAGGTGACCAAGAACCTAGCTAGACTCAGTAGCCTTATTACAATTTGAAACAAAAACTTGAAAAATAGTTGCTAGTACCATTGGGCATG
>SNQJ01S0117735.1:3934-16641 GCA_010110895.2 Picea sitchensis
GCTGAATGGTGGTACAACACTTCATACCATACAACTACATGCATGACTCCTTTTGAAGTGGTATATGGATAGAAGCCACCTTCAGTTCTCTCATACTTACCGGGTTCCTCGAAGGTCTAGGCGGTTGACCTAACACTTATAGATCAAGAGGCTATTCTCCGTACCCTCAAAGAGAATTTGGTCATGGCACAGAATTGCATGAAGCAATAAGTATATCAAGGTCGCTCTGAATGTCAATTTGTAGAAGGGGATCAAGTGTTTCTTCGACTACAACCTTACAAGAAAACTTCCCTCAAGGTCGAGCATTGTCAAAAGCTAGCGCCCAAATTTTATGGTCCTTATACCGTACTCAAGCGTGTGGGACAAGTCGCCTTTCAGTTAGATTTGCCCAACAATTCGAAGCTACATCCTGTTTTTCATGTTTCATGCTTAAAGAAGGTGATTGGAACTAAGTGCCAAATTCAAACCAACCTTCTAGAGTTAGCTGAAGAAGGATCCATTTGGATACAACTAGAAACAGTTTTGGACCAGCGTGAGCGTCGCCTATGTCAGAGAACCATCAAGGAAGTGCTAGTACAATGGAAAGATACAACTCCAACAGACGCCACTTGGGAAACAACTACCATTCTGCAGCAATTTCCTCATCTCAAGCCTTGAGGACAAGGTTGTTTTTAAGGGGGCGGACATGTTAGGGTCCTAACCCACACATAGGTAGAACAATATATTTAGATGTAATAAAGGTCAATATTAATAAGGCCTTTCAATAAAATAGAATAAGGCGGATGTAAGAAGACCTAATAGAAGCTTCTGCTTCTAGAAGGATCTTCCTCTAGATGCTTCTTTTTAGTATAAATAGGAGTTGAGGGTATGAGAACCCTAGCTTGGATATTATTGTAATAGAGCTATGCTCAATTGGAGGTTTCCCCCTCGAAGAGGCCCGTGAACATTGCTTTCAGATTCAAAGTGCTATTTCTGTTGTTATTCCTATATCATTTCAGTGTTATTGTGGTGAATGTTCTAGTTATATTGTTGTTATTCTTCCATTACTAGCATTTTATTTTAGTTCTGCATACATTTTATATATGGTATATTATGGAAGGGGAAAGGTTTGTAGAACCTACTTGCTTAGACTTAGAGGAAATCAACCAGTTGTACAGAATGACTGCGCGTGATGAGGATTATGTAAACCCAACTGTAGATGGGATACTCAATTGGTGGAGCATTACTTCATGTGTGCCAGACTCAGATATAGGGTTAGAGAGTTGGAAACAAAGGCTACATGAAGTTTCCACTAGAAGATGTGCAAGAATAGACTGCACAGTAAGATGGGTAGGCACAAAGATAAGGGAACCACCCATTTTCCATGAAGTGAATGATCTATAAGTATTCTTGGCACAATATGAGGATGAAGTGTTAGAAAATCAAAGACTCTTAGCACTCGATATATCACTCAAGGCCACACCTGCAAGATGGTGGGGCACACACAAAGAAACAATCACAGATTGGTACCAATGTAAGCAGTTAATGCACATAAGGTTTGGCGTAGAATAGAAAAGAAACAAGCAACATAAGTATGATGGATAGGGGGCACCAACAGAACACTTGGAGAAGTGCAGAGTGCCATGGAAAATGATACCCCCAGAGGAATGGCCTCATTATTTCATACACACTTTAGAGGGCATACCAGCAAACTGGTATACAAACTAGGAACTACGCAGAGGAACTGCGAGCTCGAAGGTACTGCAACATAATTTTACAGTCAATTTCTCATTCGAGCATGAGAACTCCAACATAGATGCAACACTTAAGTAGATAAGAGGGGTGATATTCATTAAGGAACCAAAAGTCGAACTCATAACAAAATAACAACAACAGAACATACAGATGGTCAAAGAACTGTTTTCATGATACCATGTGCAGGAACAAGCACCAGATGAACACAACCCACATGATATTTAGATAGAGGAAGAGAAAGACGAGAGAGAAGTGGAAGGTCGACCTCTAGAATCATAAGTAATTGTTGCGTCAATCAAGGTGAACAAATTCAACATTGGGATAATTGAGAATCCCAAAATGGCCATCATTGGAGACTACTGGGATGAGAAAACAGTAGAAAGCATAACAGAGTTACTACATGAGTACACCGACCTGTTCCCCACAACATTTACATAAAAGAAGGGCATAACAAAAGATCTAGGAGAAATGAATATACCAGTTAGAGATGAAGCAAGACCGATCCAAAAATCACCATACAGACTAAACCTGATATATAAGCACAAAGTTAAAGATGGGATCGATAAAATGATCGAAGCCAGAATCATAGAACCTATGGAAGAATCAGAATGGATAAGCCTGATGGTAGTTCATGAGGAAAAAAAGGCAGGATAAGAATATGCGTCGACTTGAGGAAGTTGAAAGATACATGCCTACATGACCTGTTCCCTACACCTTTCACGGATGAAGTGTTGGATAACGTAGGAGGGCACAAGGTTTACTCATTCACTAATGGATTCGCAGGCTACCACCAGATCAAGATAACACAGGAAGACAGATACAAGACCACTTTTGCTACATAATGGGGATCCTACCAGTACATAGTCATGTCGTTTGGACTAAAGAATGCACCAACAATATTTTCCATAGTGGTCATCGCTACATTTAAGGAATTTATCCACCAGTTTCTAGAGGTATACTTGGATGATTGGACAGTCTATAGTCTATTGAAATACCATGTAGATATCTTGTGGCTAATGTTAGAAAGATGCAGGTAGTGCTAGATATCATTAAACATAAATAAATGCATATTCGGAACACCGTTTGGGATACTATTGGGCCATATAGTATGAAAACAAGGCTTACTAGTAGATCCTGCAAAGATTGCAATAATTGTTAACTTGCCACCACCAAAGACAGTCTGTCAACTAAGAGCGACATTGGGACACACATGGTACTACAATTTTTTTATCAAAGGGTACGTGTAGATAATCGTGCCAATGGAGAAATTGTTAAGGAAAGATACAAAGTTTCAGTGGAATGAATATTGGAAAAATGGTCTAGATGCACTAAAAGAAAAGATGGTAACAACGCGAATACTAGTATTTCCAGACTGGGAGAAGATATTCCATCTACATGTAGATGCATCAACCATAACACTTGGATCTATTTTGGTGCATCCAGGAGCGGGATATTTGGATCACCCTATAGCATTTATGAGTAGAAAACTATCAGAATCAGAGAATAACTATAACACTATAGAGAGGGAAGGCCTAGCTATGGTCTACACACTGCAGAAGTTCATACATTACTTATTAGGAAAAAAATTTAAGATGTTCACAGACCACTCAACTCTTAAATACCTATTCAACAAGCCAGTGTTGGGGGGGCGAATCTGTCAATGGTTACTACTATTTCAATAGTTTTATTTTGAAGTAATAGTCAATCCAGGAAAGTTGAATGCAAGACCTGACCACCTATCAAGGGTCACGAACAGAGAAGAACCTACAAGTTTAGAGGACAACTTTCCAGACACACAATTATTTTCAGTCCAAATCGTTGATGAATACTTTGCAAATATCATCTAGTACTTGAGTATAGGTATTGCACCACAAGAATATAACACTGCATAGAAGAAAAACTTGGTAGTTCGGGATGCATACTATTAGCTGATCGCAGGACACTTATACAAAATGGGCGCAGATAACATCTTGCAAAGATATGTGCTAGAACATGAAATACCAAGGGTGTTAGCAAAATCCCATGAGGGAATAGCAGGAGGATATTACACAGGAAAAGCTACAATGCATAATGTATTGTGCGTAGGAATATGGTGGCTGACCATTCATAGAAAATAGAAAGAGTACTGTCAGAGATGAGACGTCTGTCATAGGGTTGGTAAACCCAATAGAAGGGACAAGATGCCATTGTGACCATAGGTAACGTTGCAGGTATTCGAAAAATGTGCAATAGACTTTGTGGGACCAATTCACCCACCAACAAAGAGGACTGGAGAAAGGTACATTATCACCGTGACAAAATACCTGACATGATGGGTGGAAGTAGCACCAGTTAAATATTACAGCATAGAAACATCAACACAATTACTATTTGAACAAGTAATCACTATATTTGGTTGCCCAAGAATTTTGATGAGTGACCAAGGCTCTCACTTCATTAACAACACTATTAAGGCTATGAATGAAGAATTTGAAGTCCATAATCAAAAGAGCACTCCATATCATCCAAAGGAAAATGGAACAGTAGAAGCATTTAACAAAATCCCTGAGAATGCACTGACGAAGATCTGTAATGTCAATGGATGATTGGGACCTCAAAATACCAGCAATATTGTGGGCTTACAGGACCACATGCAATAAGTTGACATGACACACACCATTTAGATTAGTATATGTCCAAGAAGAAATTGTACCATTATAATTCCTGCTACCCAGTTTGCGCGTAGCAGCAATTACACACATGACAGAAAAAGGCACAATACAGGATAGGCTGAATCAAATGATGATCATGGAGGAATATAGGATACTAGTAAGGTTCCACCAACAAGTTCGAAAGGTAAGGGACAAATCTTGGCATGAAAGACACATCAAGAAGAAAAATTTCAAGGAAGGAGACTTAGTGTTGATGTATGACAACAAATCCATTCAACATCCAGGAAAACTGAGAATGCAATGGTTAGGAACGTACGAAGTAAAAACTGTCATAGATGAGGGAGTTGTACAGTTGAATGACTTAGGAGGCACATAACTTAGAGGGATTATTAATGGGATTTGACTGAAGCTATATAAGGACAGTCAACCACCCACAACTTGAAATTCACCGCACAGTTAAAAAAAAAAAACAGGGTATCAAACAACATGAACAAAGGTACAGTGTGCCGAAAGGAGAAGGAGCATGCACAATTAGGAATATGAGCCCGAAGAATACAAGGCCAATGATCAGTTCAAAATGAAAACAAGCGAGAAAGACAAAGACAACAAAAGAAGTGATAAGTGATGAAGGCAAGCAGAATTGAATGCCGAAAATGACCGACGGGACATCACATTAATCACGCCAACTAGAGACATAAAAGGAGAGTAATGGAACGTACAAATGAACCATAGGTTCATTGAATGCATAATAAAGGTAATTTCTTTGACAAGCTTCACATGACACCCATACAAAGCAAGGACGCGGGAGAAAAAATATTATTGCGAAATTGGAAAAGGCAGAGAGAGACAGAGCATAGAAAGCACAGAGCAAACTTTACATAGGTTGTAGAGGCTACTGAGCTCGATGAATGACCATATTTTCCACCATGGCACCACCCAAAAAATCAGAACCGAGCCAGACTTCCAGACAATCCAGAGTTAGGACCAGAGCACAAACACAATCGCAGGAAAGCGAACAACAACCGCTAGAAGTTGTCAATGTGGATGAAATCCCATCACTGGATACAACACCAGTAAACCCCACACCCATTGTGGAGGAAAAATAGCAGACAACACCAACATGCATGGATGTGGATATGTCGATAGAGGGGCATGGATGATAGAATGAGGACACAGATACTCAAGTGCAACCAGAAAACCCTGAGGAAGCTCTGAGAGTCAATGGGATGGCCCCAAATTAGGAATCAGTGGCCAAGCGAGAGGAATCATAGACAACCGTGTCGAAACCTCAATTTAGCCACCACCGTGAAATCATAAGTAGGAAGTACCTAGGTCACCGTGCAGACAACCCGCCACAACAATTGTTTTT
Source organism: Picea sitchensis (assembly GCA_010110895.2). Lineage (NCBI taxonomy): Eukaryota > Viridiplantae > Streptophyta > Pinopsida > Pinales > Pinaceae > Picea > Picea sitchensis. Next base: position 9,689 of record SNQJ01S0117735.1, read on the forward strand.
CCACGTATACCAGAAGGGGTACGGGTGAAACTAGGTTTTCTAGGTTATGTAGAGAAATTAAAGTACTCATACCATGATGTAATGGACACGGAAAAGTTCACGGAGTTCATGAAGAAATTCTACCTACAGAATGTGGGTGTAGATTCCTTTGGGGAACTGATTCATTAACCACTCTAGTGGGTAGTAGGACTAGAAAAAACATGGATTTTAAGTCTATTGGAACTACCACACTTTGGCAGAGGACAATACGAAAACAATTGCGCCAATCAATTGATGGGAGTCACACATGGAAAATATTTGTGGCTAGACAAGCTCATCTCAATAGACATAGATCTCATCATGCACATCACAGGGATACCATCACAAGGCATGGATCCCGCACAACTTCTCGAAGATAAAACAAAGGAGAAAGCACTCTCTAAGGAGATGAAAAATAAATACGGCACTGAAAGGGGGACACGTAGAATCATTATCAAACAGATTAGTTACATCGCGACAAAAATGGCCGCAAAAATCATGGCATGCACGCTTCTCATAAAATGTCACAAGGAGGAAGTCCCAGTCGGGGTTGTCGCAACCGCAACACAGTATGCCAAGGGTACCATGATTAGCTGGGCCCCTTATCTTTTGAATCTGTTTCTAGATGACTACAATGATGCACAGGATCTGGGAACATAATTTAATTATTCATGGTTGATCATGATGATATTCATTATGGGATGGAAGGAACCGAAATATGTATTTTTCTCCACTAGACCCAAACACAATCATGGAGCGAGATACTTATCGCTTGGTGCCGCTTCAACACCAAGAATATAAATATGAACGAAGCTATATTCGAAGGATACCTTCATGTCATACAGGAGACCATCGTCAACCTTTGGAGAATAACACCTAAGAATGTTGCATATTATCAGGGCATAGTTAACTTCAAGGACACTTGACATGCGATGTGGATCCAGGTGAGGAAGGACCCCAACAAGCAATGGATACAACTGCACTATTGCATCATGGAGGGGGACATAGAAATGGCCATCAAGGATTGGGAAGACGATTAGAGGATTCCATTTCTCACTTGAGACATACTTGCAGGGGCAGAGGAGGAGGAGGCAAGGCAGGAACATCCACATGATGAGGAGGCAGGGCAGGAACAAACACAACCCTAGGAAGTCACAGTTCCCAAGAAACCAAGGGTGGGCCAGACCAAACCAAAGCAGAAGAAAGGGGGGAAATCCAAGACAGGAGTCCAAACGGGGAAGAAGAATAATACACAAGTGCCCCAAGTACAATAGAAACAGTTTGAGGCAACACATGGGACTACACCAAGTCCTAATCCACAAGATCTAGGCCTGACTAAGCGACCAACTACTCAAACGGGGGGTGAGTGCAAGAAGATGAAGGCTCATAGAATACCTCCCGAATGCACGATCACAGAGGATGATGCAGAAATGGTAGCCCAAATGGTTCAATATCACACATTCAAGGATTTTGAGAATGTTACGCACCATAGGGACAGAATTGAAGAAGGGTTGGCAGACATGCGACAACTCCTCAAGGAAATCAGGGAAGTGCAAGCAACCAAAAACAACATTGAAACGAGGTCATCAACATCACATACAAGAGAAGAACTTGAAGCAAGCAAGCAGGATATAGTCCAGACAATACCATAGTCAAGTGCAACGTTTCACATTACACCCAACATTCTGCGCATGGACGAGATCATGGGGAAGACACACCTAAATGACTTGGCTCAATTACAGTTGGTATTGCCGCAGATACCAACCAAGGCCCTATATAAACTGCATGTTAGAGTTACCTAGGAGGTACAGTCTCATGCACACACAAACACAACCAAACTGCAGCAGGTAAAGGATAAATGAGATGATATGGAATTGGTATTCGAGCAGGCCAAGGTCGAGACCAAAGAGGAGAGGGACTGCATGAACGGATTGGAGTAGAAAGTGGTCGAAGATTACGAGGAGATTCCAAAGACTACGTAGAGGGACAACGTCATGGAAACAAAAAAGATTGATCATATTGCACAAAAAATCGATCAATATCAACAGGAGATCAAGAATATATGTGAGAAGCTCACACCTACCACTCCACCAAAGGTCAGGGAGAAAAGGAAACATGAGGCAATAGAGTAGATACAGGAGATAGAACGACAGGTCCACACAACGACCGAATTGTTCGACAATGTAACATAGCTCTGGACGAAGTTGGAAGAGGATCAACAGGTCCAACAATGGGACCAGGAAGAAGAAAGGATAGTCACAGCTATCCAATACCTCAAGTAGAGGTAGAAGACAATGTCAATAATGGAGCACATCAATGGGGCACAAGATATGAAGAGACTACAGGAAGAACTCACCACTACACAGACGCAAAAAAAGGAACACTAGGCTCAAATGGAACCACTCCAAGAGAGAGTAGCAGAGGTCATTACACAAGCAGAGGAAGCCAAGACATATATGGCACAGACCCAGGAAGAATGTGAAAGGTTGATCAACGACGAGATTGCAGTACAAACATTGTACGCACTCAAGGAGAAGACCACATAGGCTCAAACACAAGCAATAGATCTCAAGGAGAAGTTCCACGTGATCACCAGGGAGATCAACGAAGCACACAGAGGTTAGGTGGCTCGGGATGAGCCACATGTTAGTGTTGGGGGCTTGTTGGAAGCAGGCCAAAGTGGAAAGAAAGGTTATTTTGGGAAGGAAGGCATGCACCAGGAAAGCAATGACTGGAAGGAAGAGCAACACACATGCATGCATGGAAGACATAATGATGTTAGGGTTAGGTTTTTTGTAATACATTGTAATGGCCGATGAGCTAGAAACCTATAAATATAGATACCTAAGTCTCATAAAAGAGGCTAGAAGGTGAGAGTGAGGAAGATATAGAGGATCTTGATGAGGAGTCTCATTTGATAGCTATTTGTAATATTTTCTATACGGCCTAATTTTGTAAGTTGTTGAGCTGTAGGGATGTAAGGGGGTGGATCTTGAGGGTTAGATAGTAGGTTGAGGATCCTATTGTGATCTATTCCACCTCATAATAGATCTCGACCCGACTGAGAGGAGTTGTAAGTGCGTGACACTGTAGTTTTGGAACTATTATAATAAAAGAGCTTAAGAGCCTGATCTTTTTGGACATAGCCCAGGAGGGGGTGAACCATGGTAAAACCTATGTTATGTGATTGAATGCATGTGTTTCCTTACTGTTTTAAGTATTTGTTGATATTCTAAATGAATGATTTTATTATATTCCATGCATAATTGTGAATGACAGTTTACTGCGTTAATAAGTTAAGTACAACTCTCAGTGCACACTTCTCAGATCTTCACCCAATCCTGGACCGCAAACACTTGAGTATTGTAGTCACCCATTAGAAATATATCGGGTGAGACTGCACAATGCACTCTGTGTGTTGCATTTCCTTCTAGTTTACCAGGAGGGCCGATATTTTTAGAGGTTTTGTTGGAATCCTCGTAGACATGAACCCCGAAGTATTCAAGATATAAACTCAGACATATAAATATTAACCAACAAACCAATAGATATTTGTGTTGTTTTAATTTCTTAAGCTTCCATCCATAATAAAATGCCTTGATCATCTTGTTATAGCCCTAAAATTCCCTACTCATACATAGATGGCATTGACCTTCTTACTTGCATAATTTGCCAAATCACTACTAAGGAATGCACCATGTTTCACTATTGCCTGCATAGATACACTTGTTGCATGCTAGACAACCCATGTACATACACTTGTTGCACACTAAACAACCTGCATATACCTCCAAAATTTGCAAAAATTAAAAAGTTGTAAGGATTTCGGTGGAATTTACAGGTTATTGGAGGTTTTCCAACCAATTCACCTGCTATAGCCCATCCCACAACCGAATAGCCATCCTTTTATCATATAAAAGGAGGTCTTGGGGTCTCATTACATAACTAAGCATAAGAACAACAAAACTCTTCCCAATTCCACTTCCCTTCATTGACCAAGCATTTGCTACCTTTTGTGAGTTACTGCCTCAACATTCCCTCTTCAACCCCTTTTATTCCATTCAATCCATCCCATTTCCTTGAGGTGATTAGTAGATTGTGAGAAGAGGCTTATTGAAGGTGCACTTGGAGAATTGTAAAGAGGATCGCAGACTAGGTTTGCGGAATGGTGGCCGACAAGGATTGTAAGTTTCAGTCTTTGTTTGATGAATAAAAGAATCTCTTTTCCATGTCCCAAATGATGATGTTTTGTGTCTTTTCTTTGATTTATACATAACATTTGATATCTAACCCTAATTCATGAATAGAAATGGCATGCTTGTAGTTCTTGTTTTCCTAGTCTTGGATGTAGGTCAAATTTGGGAGGAGGCTTGCAGTCTTTGGAACTACATAACCTAAGGAGATCATCACCAGATGTGGGATAAAAGGTACAGTTACCAATCTTCTCTTCTATTGATTTATGTATTTTTATTTTGTTATTTTTGGGGTAGTGTAGAAACTAGGTTGACTTTTAGACGGTCATTTTGTCTGTCTATATTCTAAACCCTGGTATAGTTATAGGGTTATTTTCCTGCTAGCAGAATTTGCGACCATACTGGGGATTCTCTCTAGGGTTTTTAGGGAGGTTTTTGGGTTTTTGATTGGTTTTTTGTTTGCCTTTCGAGTTTCAGTCAGGTTTACTGAGTCTTTTTAGAGTTTCTGGTCACCTACAAGGTGCATACCAACTTTCCCTTCCTTGTAAGTCTACCTTGTCTTTTTATTTTTGAAAAGTCTCAGAGGTGTATGTGCCCTATTTTGGGCCAGCCCACGTACATACACGCTCTGCATAGTAGACAACCTGCATACATACACATGATGTTGACACAACAACCTACGCCTCTATTTCTTGAAAGTATTTTTCAATAAAGAGAGAGTTTGTCTCTTTCCTGATAGAATTTTAGACTTCTCGGGACTTTCTTGAATCAGTTAGAGTCTCTGTCTGTGGCCATAGATTGGGTTTAAGTTTTGGTTTACTTGTTTCCTTAGTCTTCTTGTGTTTTCCCTAAAAGGTATAGAGAAAGTTGTCAAGTTTTAGATCCTCCTTTTGATTTCTTGGTTGAATCCCCGCGATATGTAGTGGGCGTAGGGTATTTATCAATCTTGTTTTCAATGTTCTCTTTGTCCCTGTTTCTTGCTTTGAAAAAAAATAAAAATAAAATTACTTTAGCTTTTTCTTGTCAAAGTAGTGAAAAAATAAAATAAAAAGAGAATTTATTTTCTTGCATTTAGTTTGGTAAAGTAGTCAAGGTTTTTATTTTCAAAATAAAAAGAGTCTTCATTTCAAAGTTCTTTTCGATTTCCTGAAATATAAGTAGTATGTAGTCAAACGAAAGAAAGTTTTAGGATTTATTCAGTTACAAGATCTTGAAATATCAATTAGAAAAGTTGAATTTACAAAGAGTTGTTTACAAGCATTGCTTTAATTTTGAAGTATATTTTTCTTTCAAGTTCTTTAAATTTCTCTTCCTTATTCGTCTCTTCATAACACCATCAGTTTCACTATCGCACCCTTTGCGTAAATCAAGCCTTAAAATTAGCACTTAATCTAAAAATGATTAGACTTTCTGTTTGTAGGGTTCACCGAATACTTTAGGTTTTTAGGGCCTTGAATTAGGTGTGAAGAGGAAACTCTTCAAGGCCACTTTAAAACAAACATTGGAGTCTGAGATAGAGAGTGTTTAAAGTCCAATGTCATAAGAGTTATTCAGGACCCCCCTCTAACACATATGATAAACACGAGGTCACATGAGGAAAGGTAGAGGAGATAAACCCTTCGAAGATGGACTGAACGTAGTGGGGATTGTATATTGAGGGTCTTTCTCGGGAAAAATATTGATTGCATTTTCCTATAGAGCTTCGTGGACCTCGAATCCATTTGATATCCTCAGTTGTCTTCTGAATCAATTTCTTTTGATACCCTTGAAGGGATTCAAACTTGATATCCTACTCATTACGATCTTCCCAAATGTCGATTGTACCCGCCTGGTAACTGACTACGAGATGGAAACCTAGTTTCCCATATTTTATGGAATTACACAAGTGACTATGAGGGTATACATGATACCTAGGGCAGATGTCAGATCGTTCTTCATAGTTTATACTTGGAGGGTGATTCCATGTCCGAGTTTCATTTTCACCAGTTAGTTGCTCTAGTGTCGATTAGCATAACCATCCTTCCCGTGCTTTGTGTTGTATGCTAGTCAAGCCTTACTATGTCATTTGATCATTTCAGAAAGTGGAATATCAAAAACTCCGTTGGTCGTGAAGGCTTTTGGGTCTGTCGTCGATTACCTTGGAGCCACCTCTGCCACCATTAAGGATAATACTTGATCAAGAAGGGTCATTCGAAGCAACCGAGCCATAGGAAAGTGTGCCCGAGCTTGCACTGAGAGGAGACTTTCTGAATCTGGAGGAATCCACCGTCTTTGACCTTGAAACTGAATGTTTCAGGCTAGCTAATCCTCTGATTACCGACTTGTCAACGTCGATCTTGATTCTTATTGTCCCTCACGAGGTTACATCTTCTGAGCTTGTTGACGGGAAAAATCGACCGTCCGTCAACTGAGAGAGTGGAACCGGTCCGGGGTTGTCTAATAACCCAAGCCATTTGGAATGAACCACCCTGACAGGTTTAGCGGCTCCGTTAGCCGATCTAAGGTCCTAAGAAAAGCAAAGAGAAAACTAATCTAAACTAACTAATCTAACTAAAACTAAACTAACTAAACTAACTAAAACTAAATAAAACAAACTAATCTAACTAACAATAAATAAAACGAACTAATCTAACTAATCTAATTAAAACTAACTATTAAACAATCTAACTAATCTACTATTTCTATATATACAAACTACTAACTGAATTATAACTTATTCACAAAATGTACAATATTCACAAA
>SNQJ01S0117736.1:0-10835 GCA_010110895.2 Picea sitchensis
AATTATAAGGTGGTGTTTGAAAATCAACAATGTACAATTTATGATAAGAATAGAGGCAATAGGGTGGTTACAGTTGTGCCTATGTCAAAGAATAGGATGTTCCCATTGATGTTTGGAGAACATAACAACCCTCTTTCCAATATGGCATATGAAGAAAAAAGTTGGTTGTGGCATCTCAATTATGGACATTTGAATTTTCATAGTCTCAAGCTTCTAACATAAAAAGAATTAGTTTATGGTTTGCCTAAGGTTCAAGAACAGAAGGATATTTGTGAAGTATGTGTTAAAGGAAAGCATGCAAGAGAGAATTTTTCAAAAGGAAATGCATGGAGGGCCCAATATCCACTTCAGTTAGTTCACTCAGACATTTGTGGTCCTGTGCAGACAAAGAGTTTGGGTAAGTCATCATATTTTATTACTTTTATTGATGATTACTCATGAAAGTGTTGGGTTTATTTTTTGAAGACTAAGGATGAAGCCTTTGATACATTCAGGAGGTTTAAAACCCTTGTGGAAAATGAAAGAGGTTGCAAAATCAAGTGCTTAAGGACTGATCGTGGAGGAAAATTTTGTTCAAAATCTTTTCAGAATTATTGTGATATGAATGGCATCAAAAGACAACTGACCACTACTTACACACCTCAACAAAATGGAGTAGCAGAGAGGAAAAATCATACAGTGGTGGAAATGGCAAGAAGTATGATACAAACAAAAGGATGAAAAAATTCTTTTTGGGGTGATCTAGTTGCTACAACTGTATATATTCTCAATAGATGTCCCACAAGTGCACTTGATATGATGACTCCATATGAAGCATGGTATGAAAAAAAACCTACTATTAATCATTTTAGAGTCTTTGGCTGTGTAGCCTATGTCCATGTAGCCTATGTCCATGTAGTTGATCAAAAGAGACAAAAGTTAGATCGAAAAAGTGATTTATGCATTTTTGTTGGATATAGTGAACAAAGTAAGGCTTACAGGTTGTATAATCCCCTCACTAATAACATTGTTGTGTCAAGAGATGTAATTTTTTATGAAGGGGAAATTTATGGTCAAAAAATGTCATGATGATATGTCTAAATATGTTTTGGATAAGGATATTATTGATGATATTGATAATGAGCAGCCCACTAATATTTCAGTTCCAAATGCTACAAATCCACCAAGTATCCCCTCATATAATTCTTCAGTTCCAAGTGCAAGCCCAACATCAAATGCAAATTCTGCAAGGAAGGTAAGAAGATTAAGTGACATTTATCAAAGGAGTAAAAGTCCAACACATGAAGAAAATCCAATAGGTGAGATAGTAAATTTTTCTTTACTTTCCAAGGTTGATTTTGAACCATCATGTTTTAAATATGCATGTACTAAAGAGGTTTGGTTGCAAGCAATGTAAGAAGAGATAGATTCTATTCACAGGAATGATACTTGGGAGCTCACAGAACTTCCACATGACAAGAAAAAGATTGGTACTAAATGGGTCTACAAGACTAAGTACAATAGTGATGGCAGTGTTGAAAGACACAAGGCAACATTAGTTTCTAAAGGCTTCACACAGAGGTATGGAATTGATTATGAAGAAACATTTGCACCAGTAGCAAGACATGAGACTGTTAGAATGATGATTTCATTAGCAACTCAGAAGAAATGGAGCATTCATCACATGGATGTGAAAAGTGTCTTTTTGAATGGGTACTTAGAAGAAGAAGTGTTTGTGGAACAACTACAAGGTTTTGAAGTGCAAGGAAAATAACATCAAGTATACAAGTTGAAGAAGGCTTTGTATGGCCTCAAGCAAGCACCAAGAACATTGTATGCTAGAATTAATGGATATTTTCATGAGAGTGGCTTCAATAGAAGTAAAAGTGAACCTACACTTTACTACAAACAAGAAGGTAATGATATTCTCATTGTAAGTCTATATGTTGATGACTTATTATATATGGGTAGTAGTTCTAAGATGAAGGATGAATTCAAAATTGCTATGATGAATGAATTTGAGATGAAAGATTTGGGTCTCATGCAATATTTTTTTGGTATGGAGGTTTATCAAAATGAGGATGAAATTTTCATTTGTCAAACAAAGTATGCAAAATATATGTTGAAGAAATTTGATATGGTAGATAGTAAACCAACCTCCACTCCAACTGCTCATGGAATTGTGTTGTGTAGAGATGATGGTGCTGAAATAGTTGATGGAGCAACATACATAAGTATTGTCGGAAGTTTGATGTTTCTAACCCACACAAGACCTGATATTTCTTATTTAGTTTCTCTTGTTTCAAAACACATGACAGAGCCATCTGAAATACATATGAAGACAACCAAGAGGATTTTGAGGTATGTGAGAGGAACTCTAAATTTTGGTATTCATTACTACACTTCTAAAAGGTTTAATCTTGTTGGATTTAGTGATTTTGATTGGGGAGGTAGTTTGGATGACCGAAAGTCTACATCTGGTAATTGTTTCTCTTTTGGTTTGGGGTTGATTACTTAGAGCTCAAAGAAGCAAAGTATAGTTTCACTTTCATCCACAGAAGCAGAATATGTTGCATTCACTTCAGCAGGTACACAAGCATTATGGATTAGAAAAGTTCTAGAAGAAATTGGAGAGAAGCAAATTCAATCTACAGTGATATTTTGTGTTATCCTGAGCGGGTACACAAGCATTATGGCTTAGAAAATTTCTAGAAGAAATTGGAGAGAAGCAAATTCAATCTACAGTGATATTTTGTGATAACACTAGTGCCATCAAATTGGCCAAGAATCTAGTCCATCATAGCATGACACATTTTTTGATTTAAAGTATCATTTCATTAGAGATTTGGTGCAAAAGAAGTAAGTAGAACTAATGTATATAAAGACCTAAGAACAACTTGCATACATTTTCACTAAGGGAGTTGCTAAAGTCCAGTTTTTGAAACTTCGAGACCAGATTGTGAGCCCTCTCAGTATCAAGCAGGAGTATGTTGGTAATTGATGCAGTCTTGTCAATCATCTGACATGATCCAATCTATTTACAATTTTCTTTTAAGTCTGTTAGTATTTAAATATAGATTGTCTCACTAAATAATGCATAAGCGTTCAATTAGGAGGAGCTAACTAAGGCTATGTATTGTTATAAAGATAAAGGTTGATCACACTGAATGCAACATTTTTGTGCAATTACAATTCTTTCTTCTTTCTATGATATTGTGATTTAATCATTTACTATTTAATATATTGTTATGTTATTTAATTGAATGATTATCTAGTCCATAAATATGCATGCATAGATCCTTCAAAGATATCACAAAACACACAGTTTTGCCAGGTATTAGAAAACGAAAACTGAATATGATTCAAATCGTCTTTCTTTTCCGTGAGTTTTCGGACATTCGTTGGTTAAAAATTGAATCTGCCTGATGAACGTGGATACCGCGGTATTTAATGTACAAACCCTAATTTTAAATAATCTTAATTTTAGCATTAATTTTAATCTTAACATAACCTAAAAATATTGAATCTGCATAATGAACATGGATACAGCCGTATTTAATGTACAAACCCTAATTTTAAATAATATTAATTTTAGCATTAATTTTAATCTTAACATAACCTAAAAAAATTGAATCTGCCTGCTGAATGTGGATACCTCCGTATTTAATGTACAAACCCTAATTTTAAATAATTTTAATTTTAGCGTTAATTTTAATCTTAACTTAACCTAAAAGTTAACATAATTTTTTATGATTTTAATATGATATATTAATTATTTTCAAACCTCTAACAATTAAATATATTTGAAAATAATTAATATATCAATAAAATTATCTAAAATTATGCTAGGGTTAGTGTTATGTTAAAATTAGAGTTTATGTTAGAATCATGATTATTTTGGAGTAGAGTTAGGGTTTGTAAATTAAACATATCTATTTATATTCATCAATTACATAATATTCATCAATCACAATTATGTAGCTCAATTACATAATATTCATCAATCACAATTATGTAGCTGTTCTAGTCACCTATTCCAATAAGTATTTAGGCATAGATTTTAGAAAAATAATATAAACTTCATTCTTAGGATAGATTACATAATATTTGAATCAATCACAATTATGTAACTCAATTACATAATATTCATCAATCACAATTATGTAGCTGTTCTAGTCACCTATTCCAATAAGGATTTAGGCATAGATTTTAGAAAAATAATATAAACTTCATTCTTAGGATAGATTACAAAAGCTCCATGCACCCAAACTCAGAGCCACAAGATATGAGCATGCCACCACACGGTTCCTTTTTGTGCAGAAATGTTGAATCTGTATGTATAAACATCACTAGGTGGAATGGGGTATTGTGTAACACATATGCAGGTTCAGTTTCATGTTCTGAAATATGATTATCAAGATTTCAGAGACATACCAGTGGATAGTGGCATTCTACTAGGCCATCTTATAAGCTTTAACAATAACAGTGTCCCCATCATGTACATGAATCGTTGGACCTGGTAGTTGTCCATTGACCGTGATTGTTGTGTGTTGTTCGCATAGCCTGTCTTAGGTTCAATCTGTATAGGCATTCAGAACATCAATTATTATAGATATCGATATTTCAACATAAATGTAAAGGGTTTTGTTTTTCCAAAGTTATGGGTATGAAAAAATAAAACATAAAATAACTAATAAGAAAAGGGATTTGTTTTTCCAAAGTTATGGGTATGAAAAAATAAAACTTAAAATAACTAATTACAATTAAGGTGTAATTGTGGATTGTTGTGTTTTTTATGGCAACAAAACATGCAATCAATCATAGCATAATTACTGTAACCTGGAGATCCCTTGGACACACGGTCTAATTTTTATTTAAAATCTTGTTGGAAGTGCAACCAATATGATTATTAGTAGCTTGTTGGTTCTTATGGCTTCCCTAGCAACCTCGCGAAGATTGCATGTCATGATTGAATCTGGTCACTGGTGCCCTGTGAAGCCGTTAACTCCGTCATTCGAAAACCCGTTGCAGTTAACCCCAAGTTGGATTATTGCTTCTCCAATAAAATAACACAATCAGACAACGTCATCTATAGCTTGGATTATTAGCTTGCTAGTTCTTAGCTTCCTTGGGAATGGAGGTGAATAAATATGATATAATGTATTACATTATAAATGTTGTTACGTTAATGTTCCACTGTTGCGTTAGGCCAAATGTGGCTTCCAAATGTATTACATGTATAAATGTGATATAATGTATTACATTATAAATATTGTTACATTAATGTTCCACTGTTGCGTTAGGCCAAATGTGGCTTCCATCAGTCTGCACGCTTCACATCCATAAAGACATGGCCAATATGACACTGGTTATTCATAGAAATAATTTCCACTAAACACTTTAATGTGAAAATGAGATGGCCAATATGAAGCTTGTTATCTATATAATTAATTCTCACTAAACACTTCAACGTGATAATGATAACTAGGTATTTTGTACATATTAATCCTTGTTAATTAGGTAAATTTGGTAATCAGTGGTCACAAGAACAAATTATAAATAACTTTCTTTGTTAACTTTCTTTTGATAATGATCAAGTTCAATTGTTAACTTTCTTTTGACTTTTTCTCCATGTAAGTTGGATATATGAGATTTTCATTTTATGTCACTTTGATAATAACAATGCAAAGTGCCTCTCATTACTGTAAAATTATTATCAATTATCAATTTTAAAAACATAACTAAAAACATTGTAACATGTTTTATAATCTTAACCTAATTTCATTTTCTTTCCTTTAAATCAAAGTAGGATTTTGTTTATATCATTCTTTGATTTGTAAATTGTTTAATTTTATTTCATTCTCTTTTCATTAAAATCAAAATTGGATTTTGTTTATATCATTATTTGATTTGTAAATAGTTTTCCTAATTTGTATGGATCATCATCGAGAAGATATCCAAAACCAAATGCATCATCATTTGTAGTTAATATAAACCTAAATCCTTAACCACAACCACATGCTGAACTTGTAGATGTAAACTTAAAAAGTTGACAATGACTTGAATGGTCTTAGAAATTAGACTAACTCCCTTTTCCAAAACCTTAGAAATTGGACTAACTCCCTTTTCCAAAATCTATATGAATCACCGTCTCGAAATATTCCAAAACCAAATGCATCACCATGTGTAAATAATACAATCCTAAGTCCCTTAGCACATGCTAAACTTGTAGATGTAAACTTAAGAGTTGACAATGAGTTGAAAAATCTTATAAATTGAGCTTGTCAATTCATCGAATGAAGTATATATCAACCATTTATTGACAACTATATGGATAGATGGTTCATAGTTTGATGATAAACCTCTCAATAAAACATAATTTATATGTTTGAGTAAATAATTTACATCATCATGTAAATTATATTTTAGTTCTAGGGAATTCCAAGGGTTTCTGGTCCTCTACTATAAATCAATAGGTTTCCATGAATATAAATGCAAACATATAGTGCCATACTATCCTTCAACTTGAACCCAAGTCCAACATCCTCTTATTTCCAACCATCATCAAGAGGGATATCAAACAACAATGTGAAACTTAGAGGGGAGGGAAAGCTCTTATGCACAAGAATATAGTCTTTGGAAATAATATCATTTTGTGAGGGAAACCATTCTAGACACAGATCATGTCATGGCCTTATCTTGTGGTGTGAGATATGGGAAAACATGTTATGGGAATGTTAAGGTTCTAGTGAAATAGAGACTATTATGTTAACTATTGAAGCTCTACATATATAAATTTCAAAAATTAGACGTTAAATTTTGAAAATAATTCCATAGCTACTTCTATGCATCATATACCTTGTTTTTTACTTTAGCAACACGAGATACTAGTTACAAAAATCAAATTAGTCCACAACTAGAAATGCTCACAATATACGAATAACACGTAACATCTACCTTGGATAAAACCTCGATGAAGGAAAACATCCAACATTAAAATCCACTATAAGATTACTCTTAATGGATTACAATATTCTAATATGCACTCTCCACATAGAAATCAACATGCTCACTAAATGAGATAGACAAATGACATTACATAAAATATTTCTTGGCATGTACCATGCTCTATTTTTCTCTGGATATATTGTTGATCAACACAATGACAGGGAACAATTACCTTCTCTTTTTTTTTTTCTAAAAAATGCCTAAATTGTACCTTCATAAATCCCCTAATAAAAACCCCTTTTATGTTGTCTCTTTCCTATTTTATATTTTTTTTTACCCTCATCAAAACCCCTATTTATTGTGGCTTTCCTCTTTTATATATTTGTGTCTTTCCTCTTTTATATATTTGTTTCAAGGCTTGGTCAAATATATTCAAAGATATTCACACTAACTAAATCTATATATTAATCACCTTGTTTATAATGTACCAAACCATCTAATTAATCCAATATCAACATTTTTACATGGAATTGATTTGCAAATAAAACTCAATATTGAAATGTACAATGATCACAACAAATTAATTCAATACCCTAAGTATCATCAACCATATCAACATATAAAACATATTGTTTTCACATACATTGAATAATCACAATTGATACATGGAAATTATAATAGTATATCTAACCAACACTTTCCCAAAAATGTAATTACATTTCCTTCATGATTCTTGTTTCTACTTGGGTACACATAAGGCCAATTACAACAAACAAACATGTTGGGAAATTAAATTACATAATATAGGCAGAATGGTTCCCTCTCCATTACAATATATGGTTGTAACAACCCCTAATCTACATACCAATATATACTAGATAACCAAGAATTCCCTCTTGAGCCAAATCTAACATCCAATATTTTATATTTAGGAATATAAGTACATAAATCTCATATATACCAACAAAAACAACATTAAACTCCATCACATTAATAATAAAATATACAATACTTATCTATTTGGAAATTGTTCACCAATTGGCTATAGAAGAAGGATATTCCACCCAACCATAACTTCCTTACTACACCATTTCTCTCTATAATAGAGGTTTCCTCCAGCTAACGATATGAATGCACAAGAGACACACTCTTCTAATAGTTGGATCTAATTTATCTTCTTGCAACCATTTCCTAGCATAATTTTCAACTACAACAATTCCCAATCCATGGCCCTCTTCCACATTATCCTACACAACCCAAGTAATGGGATTCTCTTCTCTTCTCAATAGTACATCATGGTATTCCACTTCTCTTGAGGGCTCTGACACAAGCTATATTGGAAACATCATTGTTTGGATTCTAGGGAATTATTAGTTGTATACAATTTTCCTGAAACACAACTAATATAATCGCATACAACCAAAAATATCTATAATTTCATGTTTGTAACCTTGATAGTTCCGATTTAGTATACATAATAGTTCACTCTAGAGCAATTTCCCCAATTTCGTAGATGAAGGATAGTCTGCAGGTGAATTTACAATTTTTGGTAAGTTTGGGTCTCTCATAACTGAACAACCATATCCCTTGATGCTTCCCCCTTCGAACCTTCAAAATTAAAACCACCACAATCATTCTCTTATATAGTAAAGGTAAAATTTAATTTCATGAAATGAAGGGGCCATGACCTCCACATGCTAATACCCCCCTAGGATCAGTTAAAGGGAAAACCATAATTAGATAATAATTAAGTACATAATTAAATTTTAAAAGAGTTTGTGTTGGATAGCTTACTAAGGTCCCTTCCTGAGCCTACTAGTCCCCCTTGTCTTTCCTCTCTTGTGGAGTGATATCCCCCCTTATTTTTGTCTCTCTTATATAACCTAGTGATATACTTTTATTGATATTCAATGTTAAATTACAAATTACAACACTTGAATTATAGCCATTCATCATGAATATACACAACACTCTCCTGTGCGCATCACCATCTCCTGTGCGCATCACCATTATATACAATTAAAATAAAATTTCAACATCAAAGATTTCAAAATAAGTGCAGATATTCCTTTTGCATTAAATACTCCAACTCCTATGTTACTTCTTTATTCTTCTGTTGAATATATAATGTCATCCTCTTCTTTGCAAATTTACATAACTATTTTCTATATTGTACACAATGCATCTACATTTTATTTCACTACCTTGATAAAATCCTAGTTGTTTCATATCAAGATGTACCTATATCAATTATCAAGAGAAATAAGATTTTACAACCAATTTTCTACAACAATTATTCCCTTCACTGAATTTTTTTTACTAGCTCCACAATGTAATCATGTATACTCATAACAAAAAATAACTACGTAATTATATAGCAATAGTTATCTATTTTATTTTATTTTTCTTCACAAGTTTTCCATAGGAAATATCTTAGCTCACTATCCTTTCTAGCTTACCCTCCTTCATTTCACCCATCATGTCACATGAATCTATCACAACAAATTTAACTAAGTCACATCTCCCTTTCCACACTAACCCTTCAATGCTTAGGAATCCCCTTCTCTTCTAAATAATCCATCAAGCAATCCATATTGCCAAGGTTTTAATATAAATGAAGGGCTCCAATTTATCACCAGGCATCCATTGATAGCCTCTAATTGATTAATAGGTTGTTGCAATCACAAGGTTCTAGTGTCATCATAATGGCCTTGTTCCTATGATTTCCACATTTCAGTATTCATAATTTTCCATAACTTTGTTTTCCTAACATTTCCATCCAAATATGACTACCTTTCCATACTATTGTTTCATTGCAACATCGACAATAATTGCTAAAATTAACTCCAAATTCATGAGTTATCAATAATTCTATCATGTTAGTTGTAAACATATTATTCACAATGGGATATGGTACAATCATGCATTCACACAATGTATGCAATAATATATGCCAATATATAGGTGTGCATACCACAACTTGCATACTTACATAATTTATTCATGCATATCTACTCAGTTCATCCTTGCATTGACTCAAGAATACCATATTCCTATTTCATGTATTCCACCATGATGAGTTGTAATATCTAGAAAATGCTTTAACACATCATCCAAAGAACTCCACAATACTTTTTCATCTATCCATATTCCTTACTTGTTGCCGGAACACAACACATAGAAGATATCTTTTATTTGCTAAAAAGTCATGTCATAGTACTAGAAGGCATTTTCTTTCTCTGTTCTATAATCCCTTAGGAAACCCTTCCCCTATAATGGTTCTATTAGTGTTAGCAATAAGGTTATATTCCAAAACACCAATACATGTAGGGAAACCATTGGAAACTTATGTAGTGCTATACAATTTCCATATCCAACGATAGTATGGCTTAACACATGGCTATGTCTCATGGCATTCAATTCTATAACATGATTATAATTCCTAACATGCCTTGGTTATTATCTCATAACCAACACAACTTGACAAGCCATTTTATCTCTTATGAATCATAATTTATTTATAACAATCTTATGTTTCTAATTTTGTTTGCCTCTACCAGACCCCACTTGGGTATCATTCACATAAAGCATTCATCAACCAATATTTATCAACTTATGATATTAATTCATGAATGAAGGAATTCTTACCCAATTCCTTCAACACATATGCAATATAGCACAACTAAAATTCATACCTACATGGTCTCCATCCTCCTCTCTGATGTTACTTTATTAATTGGTGTGCTATGTAGGCTCACATAATGTTTTCATAAACTTCTTGATCAACATTATATTGAAATTATCTCCTTTTTATAAGTTTAACTATTATATGTAGCAATATCATCAACATATTCATCCATACTTGAAACGTTTCTAATTACATAGTCAATAGTAATATCAATTAATCA
>SNQJ01S0117737.1:0-11174 GCA_010110895.2 Picea sitchensis
TGATTCCTATTTCCTAGCAAAGAGTTCTAAACGTGTTGCTATTATTTTGTAACCAGATCCAACTTTGGGAAGTAGTTGAGATCAACCTCCTCATCTTGGAGAAAAGTATTTTCTATATATATTTGTAATTCTTATTTACTAAAGGGGGGTTGGAAAAAATCATAGAAGAGACATTTCTTTGAGCACTTGTGTAATTTTGAGTTTTAATGGAATATCAATTAGAAGTCCAAAATTACTCTTACCAGAGATTCTTGTGTGGAAGGTTTTGAGTTTTGTGTCCTCTTTGTCTTTGTGTATATGTTTTCTCTCATGTTTCTCCATTTGATGTTAAATTTATTCAGTGTTTATGCCAAGGAAAGGCATACCATACCATACCATACCATGGAAATGAAAGACAATGCAAAGCATTCCATATCATACCATACCATGGAAAGGCAAGGAAAGACATAACATGGAAAGGCAAGGCATACCATACTATACCATTCATGGCTTGGAAAGGCATGTAAATGGCATGGCATGGCAAGGCATGGAAATGGCATGGTAAGGCATGGTTTGGGGATGACATGACAATGACATGGGAATGGCATGGCTTGACAATGACACGAAAATGACATGGCATGGAAATGCATGGAAATGGCATGGCTTGGAAATGCATGACAATGGCATGGAAAGGAATGAAAAGGCATGTAAATGGCATGAAATGGAAAGGGAAGGAAAGTAAATGCAAGGCATGGCATGGCATGGAAGGACATGCAAAGGCAAGGCAAGGAAATACAAGGACAAATATAACAACCCTTAAAACAAGTAATCATTATTTGAAAGGGAACTAAAAATGCAAGCTTAAACTAGGGTTTAGAAAAGAAATGCTTGCTGAAATGCATGATGACACATGACAACCATACAATATTCAAGACATCAAGGCCTAGAGGGATGAAAATTATGACATAAATGTAATAAAAGTTGTCAAGGTGTATTCCAAGGGTTTAATTGCGAAGCATGGTAATGACATGGGAATGTTTCTTTTTTTGTTATTCTTGTTTCTTTTTTTTGTTATTGTTGTTTCGTTTTTTGTTATTGTTGTTTCTTTTTTTTGTTATTGTTGTTTCTTTTTTAGTTATTCTTGGCTAGGAATGGCATGATAAGGGATGACAATGGCATGGAAATGTTGATGATTACAACTGCGTGAAACATCCTCCGGGACACATACTGATTAAGTCGACCTGAGAGAGAGCCCATGAGTTGGGTGTGTGGTTCCTATCTGAGACAGAGTTGGAACATAGTGATGGCCTCCTCCTTAAAGAGAGTTGAGAAGAACTCCAGATGATTTTCTTGTGTAACGTAATGAGAAATGAGATCTGTTGAGTTGGACGTGCCTGTGGCTGAGCACAAGGTGAACGTGTGAATTCCCATGAGCTGGGTGCATCGTCATGAGACAGAGGTGAAGACAATGTATTAACCTCCTCTAAGCAGAGAGTTGAGATGATGAACTCTAGATGACTCTCCAGTGTAATGTAGTGGGAAAGAAGATCTGTTGAGTTGGATGTGCCTATGGATGAGCACAAGTGAATGTGATCCTAGTGGTTGAGCACTGGTGAGTGTGGTTCCCCTGTGAGACGTAGTTATATAGAGATCTGGACATCCCTATGGATGTGCCCCTAATGGCTAAGCACTAGTGGGTGCATGATATACCTTGCTATATTGTTCAAGAGTCAGACTTACCTGTAACCCTAATTGTAATGTAAAGGGTACAGGTCGACACCACCTTAATGTAATAGATGATTAATGTAAAAGATAATTAATCTCGTAATTATTAATTATATTGTGAGTTAGTGAGGTCGACCTTGCTGTGCCAATAGACACTTCTATTGATAGGTTCAGTCCAATATAAGTAATGGTAAATTCCTCATTGAGGAATCATATCTTTTGTGTGAGTTTGGAAATTTTAGCAAGTACATCTTCTTGGGAAAAGTGTGCACCTATCTTGGGTGCTAGTCTTTTAGGGTTTTCAAGAACCCTCTTGTGTGCTAGGTTTTCTTGGTGGTGAATGTATTTCTCTTGAAGAATATAGCAAAGGATTGGTTGGGTTTTCTTCCCTTGTTGAGAAGGGTTTCCCAGGATACTTGTGTACTTGTGCATGGTGTTTCCTCTTGTGATCTAGGTTACTGCAACAAAATTGTTTATGGTTTAAGTTAAATGCTAAAATGGAATGAACTTCATGCTTAAACCTTGCATATTGAAAAATCAACATGGTTTCATAGCATAGGTCTTGAAGAACCCATGCACAAGAAATTAAAAGATAAGTCATCCTCCTTCTGTAATTTCGTACGATCTCTAGGGTTTTTGCAGAAATCCATACGACCCTCACTTGCTTGACCTTTTTACCACCTTACACGTGGATGTTGGGGATTAAACTTAGATAAATGTGTACGAACTTCCTCAACGCACCTCCAGAGATCTTCAAAGTGAATTTTCAAGGATTTTGAGTTTTTAGCCCTAGGGTTTCCAGGGTTCCGAAATTTTCTGCAGAATCTTGATCTTGGTTTATGCAACTTCCTAAAGAAATGTTTCACGTCAACAAGTATTCTTGTGACACTCTCAAAGTTTATTGTTGGCAGTCATAAGCCCAACAAAACCAAGGTTACTAGTCCAACCTAACCATTAGGTTTACTAAGTCCAGTTGGCGAGAGTTTGTGAAGAAATCCGAGAAAATGAAGAACATAACTTTAGTAGAAGATAGGCTTGATGGATCAAGCAACTTCAGCTCCTGGAAGTTAAGGCTTCAGGTCACCCTTGAAGAAGATGACCTTTTGGACGTGGTAACAAAAACTTTACTAGATATAGCTACATATGAAGAGAAGAATATAAGAAAGGAAGAAGATGTCAAGGCAAGAAAAATAATCATCTACTCAGTAAGAGATCATCTCTTACCTTGTATTGCCAACCTCAAGACAACTTATGAAATGTATGAAGAACTGAAAGATATGTTTGAAAGTGGTAACACCCTCGGAGCTCTTACCTGAAAGGGCCAACTTCAAAGTACCAAGATGACAAAGGGTGATGTAGTTGCTACCTTCTTTATGAAGATATCAAAGAACAAAGAACAACTAGGTGCCATTGGAAAAATCATGTCTGATAGAGAGCTTGTCCTATCTACTCTCAACAATCTTCCAAAACACTGGGAACCTTTTCTTCAAAGCATCAGTGGAAGAGAAAAGTTACCAACTTTTGATAGTCTTTGGACATACTGTACTCAAGAAGAAATTAGACTTAGAAATAGAGGAGTGGAAGACATCCCTTATGACAACCATGCTCTTGCACTTCATACAAAGAAAGGAGGAAGATTCAAAAGAAACTTCAGACAAACATTTAGAGATGAGAAGTCTCCATCAGCCCCAGGTCACAATCAAAGAAGAGATGTTTCATAAATTCAGTGCTTCAGATGTGACAAATATGGGCACTATGCAAGAAATTGTCCAACCATGAAGAAAGGAAGACAATATGCTTCCACTGCTAACATTGATCCAGACCCACCCCAAAAGAATGAAGATAAGAGAGAGGAGAAGTACTTCCTCAAAAGAACAAACATATAGTTGAGCATGACTAAGATCCAGGTAAATTCGTTGATCTTTAAATTTTATAGTTGATTGCTTCCTTAATAAGTGAAGGGTATTATCTCCGGTATGGGAGCCCTCATGACTTGGACCATTATCCTTGGTACTGTAGTCCAAACCTTATCGATTGATTATTATGCTAGTCAAGAAGACATAAAAGATCTAGCAAACAATAAAAGAAGACTTCCATCCTTCAGACTTTAGAGAGAGTTACTTGAATCAGAAGGAGCCAAAACAAATGAAATGAAGGAAGAGACAATACCTTCTCCCCCTTTATCATTTTAGAGGGAGACAAACAGTATTCCAACCGGTTCAAATGCTCCAGTTGATATGCCCAAAGATATTATAGTAGGGCATAAAAGGCCTATCTAGAGTCAACAAAAATCTGTAGGAGGCAGAGGAACATACAAGTCCCTCAAGGGACATCCTGAGAAAGAAAATATTTTTTTCAAGATATCCTTCAACCATGAGCCACTTCATTGATTTTGAGACTCCCTGCCATGAAGAAGCTATGGGTGAAAAAGTATGGCAAGATGCCATAACAAAAGAATACCAATATATCTTAAAAAAGAAAAAATGATGTATGATATATTGTTCAGAGACCAAAAGAGAAGTCCGTGATGACTTCCAAGAGGTATATAAGATCAAACATGTAACCTATGAAAGTGACGAAAAATACAAAGCGAGATCTATAGCCAGAGGATTATCACAACCAGAGGGAGTGAACTATGATGAGACATATTGATCGAGTAGACCGATGCACTTTCATTTGTACTACCATCCATGAGTTGGAAACTACGTTAGATATATGGATTCTTGATGAGTTTGGGTTTCAACAAAAGTGTTGCTAAACCAAAACTATATTACTACATTTGTGACTTTCCTGATTTGGATGGCGTATTCAGGAAGCCGTGTTGTTGGATACAAGTAAGCTTTGAATTCTTATTTTGAGATGATCTGAGTATGATACACTACTTCTTGGGACAAGAAGTATGACATAGGATTGATGAGATTTATCCTGAGTCAAGGAAAATATACAGTGGGAATATTAAAGAAGTTCAGTTGACAGAATGCAAAACCACCATGATGGATTTGAAGAAAATGAGTGATGATGATTCAGAGGAGATTGATCCACAACTGATTGGATCATTGATGTATCTGGTTAACACCAGACCTGATTCATGCTATGAAGTGAATGTGCTTAGTCAATCCATGAGTCAGCCGAGACAGACTCACTGGATAGCAGTAAAGCATGTATTGAGATATATACGAGGCACAATTGGATATGGCCTGAGATATGCCTCCAGTGTGAACTTGAGTTTGCAGGATATGCCGATACAGCTTGAGCAAGGAGTACAGTGGACCGGAAGAGAACATGCATTTGTTGTTTACCGTGAATTTTATCATGGTTTCCTAGTGCAGCACGAAACAAAGCTCTATGGGCTTGAATACCACAGAAGTAGAGTATATATCATTGAGTATGTGAAGCAGTGCCACTTCATAAACTTTTGACAGATTTACTTGATCATGAGATAGATTCTATGATTATAACCAAAGCTGTGTGAAGCTCTTTGAGAAACTTGTGTTTCATGATAAATCGAAACACGTTGAGATAAAATATCATTTTCAGAGACATGATGCAGAGGAAAGCAGTACACGTGCCATAACTTCCTACACATGAACATAATGCAGACAGCTTCACCAAACTGACTTGGTGAAGAATACCTCTCTAGTTGAGAGGGAGTGTTGATGACTACAACTAAGACAAAGTTTGAGTACTTCCATGCAATAATTCGCTTGATGGAGAATGCCTCCCTCGCTGAGGAGTGTTGATGATTACAGTTGTGTGAGACATCCTCTAGGACACAGACTGATTAGGTCGACCTGAGAGAGAGCCCATGAGTTGGGTGCGTGGTTCCTATCTGAGACAGATCTGAAACGTAGTGATGGCCTCCTCCTTACATAGATTTGAGAAGAACTCTAGATGATTCTCCTGTGTAACACAGTGAGAAATGAGATCTGTTGAGTTGGATGTGTCTGTGGCTGAGCATAAGGTGATTGTGTGAATTCCCATGAGATGGGTGCATCGTCATGAGACATAGATGAAGATGATGTATTAGAATCCTCTAAGCAGAGAGTTGAGATGATGAACTCCAGATGACTCTCATGTGTAATGTAATGGGAAAAAATATTTGTTGAGTTGGACGTGCCTGTGGATGTGCACAAGTGAACGTGATCCTAGTGGCTGAGAACTAGTGAGTGTGGTCCTCCTGTGAGACGCAGTGAAATAGATATATTGACATCCCTATGGATGTGCCCCTAGTGGTTGAGCATTAGTGGGTGTATGAGATCCCTTTCTATATTGTTCAAGAGTCAGACTTACATGTAACCCCAATTGTAATGTAACGGGTACAGGTCGACCCCACCTTAATGTAATAGATAATTAATGTAAAAAATAATTAATCTGGTAATTATTAATTATATTGTGAGTTAGTGAGTTCGGCCCTATTGTGCCAATAGACCCTTATGTTGACATGTTCAGTCTAATATAAGTAAAGGTAAATTCCCCATTGAGGAATCATATCTTTTGTGTGAGTTTGGAAATTTCAGCAAGTACATCTTCTTGGGAAAAGTGCGCACCTCTCTTGGGCGCTAGTCTTCTAGGGTTTACAAGAACCCTCTTGTGTGCTAGGTTTTCTTGGTGGTGAAGGTATTTCTCTTGAAGAATATAACAAAGGATTGGTTGGGTTTTCTTCCCTTATTGAGAAGGGTTTCCCAGGATACTTCTTGTGGACTTGTGCATGGTGTTTCTTCTTGTGATCTTGGTTGCTGCAACAAAATTGTTTGTGGTTTAAGTTAAATGCTAAAATGGAATGAACTTCATGCTTAAACCTTGCATATTGAAAAATCAACAGGAAAGGCATGGAAATGGCATGGCACGACAATGGCGTGGCATGGCTTGGAAATGACACAACAATGGCATGGCATGACAATAGAAAGGCATGAAAATGGCATGGCATTGAATGGCTTGGAAATACATGATAATTGTAATACCTCAAGATCGAGCTCCTGCTGAATTGTAAATTTTTCTATAGGTTGGTGAGCTGAGTGGTTATAAGCTGAGAGGCTTATGTGTTTATTAGGCTAGTGAGCTAGATGTCAAGGCCAGGAGCCTGATTTTGTATATGTAATCATGCAGATTATTAATAAAATATAAACAACACTGCGTATAGACCGACCACAAAGAAAGAGTGATGGGGGACTAAGCTTCCACAGGGCTATGTAAGGGAGAGGGGGCTGAAAGGTTGGAAGAGGGGCTAAGCTTGAGGGCTTCAGTCTTTGAGATAATAATTTATTATTATTCCAAAGTGGGGTGAAAGGTATATTTTTATCCTAAGTTCCCGGAAAAGGGAACACATACTTGCTGGAGTGCATGCAGCTTCATGGGAGACATGTGTCGGCCCAGGCACATTCAATTTAATCCAAGAATTGAGCTCAGATGGGGGTTCCACCTCCCATTTTCCATCCTCCGTGTGAGCTCGCGGGTGTCCATCGTCGACCTCTGTAATTTCCTTGTCGCACACCCAGAAACCAGTGGAAAATCCGTGGACCATCCTGTGCCTTTTGTGGAACCTGATGCACCTAGGTAGTCGCCTGAGTGTGCCGCGTCTTAGCGTCTGAATATTGTCGTTTTGGGAATCCTTACCCATTTTTCCAGTTGTCCGTGGTGGACACGTCGATCCTTGAATGAGTGTGACTTTCTCTCGTTGTTTGTTCCTTGTTGAGCTTTGTTGTTGTGTCCTCACTGTGCTGGAACTGAGTTGAAGAGGCAGGTTGGCAGGCCTGGGAGAAACTCTCTCCAGGTGAGAGAGTGTGTTGAGGAAGTGAGATCTCCTGGAAGGGGTCATGTAGTTGCTACAGAGCTCTGAGAATTCCGGTCTGGCCTGTTGCTGAAGCCCAAGGCAAGGGAGGTGAAGCAACTGATGGAATGTAGGACAATGAAGGTGTATACTCTTGGGGTGGGATAGGCATGTGGGGAATGAGAGTCTGTGAGCAGTGGGCGTAAGTGATTCTTGGGAGAGAATCCTTCCTCTGTAACTGTGTGACTTCCCTATTGACATTGCCTAGCCTAGGAATCTCTTGCCGGTGGAGCTTAGTCCCAGCTTGGGGGTGACCTATTGTTGAGATTGATGAGCATCGTGGTCTAAGGCTGGGAGGTTCGTGGAAGGTCTGCACACAGTTTTTGGTGTTACCCATCATTCTAAAAGATAAGTATCATTTTGTGCTTAATTTATATGTTTTTCATGTATGTCATGCTTGTATGTTAGCATGAATTTTGTTGCGTAGATGAATTATTCTTAATTCCACTAATTATGTATGATAGCAGTAATTATGTGTTTACTCTTTGTTAATTCATTTAACTTCATTTAAATGCATACTATATAAGTGTTATTTCGCGGTAGCATTGCCTCGACCATGGGTTGAGGCCCGGGTAATGTTACAGTTTGGTATCAGAGTTAAGTGAGACTCTGAATCAAGGTGTTGGCCTGACGACCTGATGGTGGCTGGGCATAAAATGGTTGAGTTAAGGGTGTTTCAGTAGCATTGCCCGGCCCGGTGGCGGCTGGGGATGTTACAATAATGGAAAGAAATGGAAATGACATGGCATGGCATGGCTTGGAAAGGGATGGCAATGGAATGGTATGGAAAGGCATGGGAATGGCGTGGAAATAACAATGGCATGGAAATGGCATGACATGGAATGACAATGGAATGGCATGAACATGTTTGTGGGATTGGGTTTGGGAGGGTCCTTTGTATCCTTGTGTGTTCTAACCTAAAAATTAGGTGGGAATGTTCAATAAACTCTCATAGATGGTGAAGGGAAAAGAATAATGGTTTCAAGTCTCCCTGGAGGAATTTTGGTAGCATAGCATTACTTTCTATGGTGTGTCAAGAAATGTAACCTCAAAACCTTTATTTGTGGGTGGAAAATGATAATCATTCTAAGATATAGTTTCCATGTGAACTCTCTCATTCTATTGACAAAAAAAATAAGTATAGTAGACATAATGGAAGACTGAATAAATATTATTAATAATTGATGGGTTTAACAATATTTACATATACCCACTACACAAGCTAAACAAACGTGATTGCATTGATGAGTCATTGACTAGTGTTTTTGGAATTTATGAAGGGTTACACATAAATGAAATGATTTTATATATGTCAGGCATAGAAAAAGGATAATAATGTGTGTTCCCTAGAAATTGGTCAAATTATGGATTGAATCAACTAAGAAACTAACAACTAGGCTTCTCAAAGGAATGTCAGGGGAAGACTAGGGCCAAGGTTTTATCCTAAGGAGACTAGGAATGCTAAAACTTATACCTACATGAGGAAATAAATACTTTTATCGTGTAGCCTTGGTAAGAGAAGAAGTTAGGGTTTTGTGGAATTTAAAAACCCTAGTGCTACCTAATGTGCTTGTTATTGATAAGATAGAGGGAGTTGATCTTGTACAAGTGTGGGATACACATGTAGGTTCAAAAAATGACTTACCATTGTGTATGCTATATTGTTAATGATCTCTAATGGAGTGAGCTATTGGCTAATGCTATCTTATGGTTTCCATCGCTAGGGTTTGAAGAGCCTGACTTCTAATAACCCCTGATAAGATATTGGTAGGTGCATGTACTTCATATTCTAAACATATACAAAGTGTTTGGGTTGTCCAAATGTTGTGTACTTTCATAATTGAATTTTAGCTTATGTCATCTTCATAATTGAGTAATTAGCATACTAGTTGTGGAGGTTAATTTTACATAACATTGAGCTAAGATTGTTAAGTGATTTCAAATTATGTAGGAGATAAATGAGAAAATTTATTTCTATAATAAATTATTGTAATATGCCATTTTTTAGGTCACAATATTTTCAAGTGACCATTATTTGAGTGTGGATTGTCATTGGATTTAGATGGAGATAATTCAAGACATAGTCCATGCATTGTTGTTTGTGAGTTAGAATATGGATATCCACAACATTCATGGAAATAATTAAGAAGGAATGATCTATCGATGATGTAGAGATACATGGTTTATTAGCAAGAAATGCTACTTGAGAATCATTAATTGGTTATGGATTTAGCACTTAGTAATCTTTTCCACCATAAGATATTCATTAATGTGTAATGTAAGCATTTACAATCACTTTAGAACAAAATCAAGGGATTAATACACATGAAATTCATACAATTTGAAATTCAAACACTTTGAAGTTCATACATTCATCAACATAAAGTGGAGAAACAATGAGACTCATAAAAAATGTGCCATGATATATATATATATATATATATATATTCAATGTCGTCTAAATTGTTCATTGTTTACAAAATGACAACTCATGGCCAATATACAAAGCGACAACAAGTGCCCTTACATAAAAAAAACATCCATATCATGGCCTAGATACAAAATGGGAGTAGTTGGTCAATCCTTGACCACTACCATTCTCACCACCCTCATAAGCATCCTAGAAATCAATATTTTTTATCTTGCTCGAGGAAACACCTCGAGAGGTTCTAGGCATATGCATGGTTCGACGCTCTGGAGACTGCAAAAAGAATAAACGTTGTTATAAGTTTTTTTCCTCAATGAATTAATAAACATGCAAAATGATACTTTGTAATTTAACCTAAGACAACTCACTGCATATGCTACTTTCATTCATGAGGGTGTTACCCTCTTCCGTGACCCCAGTCTCTCTGTGATTGAACCCTGCATTAGTTACAAGGATCAAGTCAATAAAATTAAGAAAATATGCGTAAAATGAAATTCATGAAACAATTTTTTTTATTATCAATGCATTATCTCATCGTGAATATCTCAGGCCTCGATGGAGATTCACTGTAGATGGAGCACTTGGTTGTACAACCTGCTCCGAGACAACCTTTGTTGTGGTAGTCTCAGTCGATGGGGCCGATGGAAATGTTGAGGGTTGGGTGCGATGATCAACCACAAGATGTACCAGTGATTGAAACTCCCTAGGCCTAGAAAAAGGTAACCCAGAAGGAACACCCAGGTGCCCAGGAAGTGAAAAAGTACTATAGCTAGAAAATATATCTATAGCCTGCATACATATTAATAAAATTGAACTATTAGTACCAACTAGTATAATTAAAAAACATAAGCACAAACAATTTCATAATTATACGATATTTAACTCTGCACATGATACCTGTGACGCAGGTGACTTGTCCATCCTAGATGGACAATGTCTTACATCACATACTCCCAAATCCTGTAGAAATGAGAGAACATTAAAAAATTGAGTATGCCACAAAATAAAGAAATGACTAAGGTGATTTTATCATATGTGACACATACCTGAGTGTGAGGTGCACCCAATGAACAAGAAACCTCTACTACTGCATCAATGTGTGGGCTAGGTACCGATGCATCCATCGACATAGAGGGTCTACTGCTAGGATGTAACAACTACAAAACAACATACAATGAAATATCTATATAAATACACATAATACAAAATAAATAT
>SNQJ01S0117737.1:22490-34961 GCA_010110895.2 Picea sitchensis
CTAATATCGGATTTCATAATTTTTTCTAGGTTAACTTCGTACTTCACATCCTTCGTGAATAACTTTCTTCCTTGTAACTGGCCTTTTCTTATTCGAACCCACATGCAAGACATAACTTGCTCTATTATTATGCGTATTGTCTTGAAAAACAAATTTGTTATGTGACAGGAGAAGTAACCGCTTGAATGTAGCAGCTCCCATCGAACTATTTTATGATAACTGAATCATTCTGTAATATCAGTGCGACGTGGATCTCCATAGAAGAGTGTTGGAAAGTTCATTTCCTCAGCAAATTTGTCCTTGAATATTCCAAGTGGACACTGCCCCTTGACAGGTGCAATTTCAACAATTTTGTCTTGCAAGTCACGAATGCACTGTGAATCAGTGAATCCATGCACCAATGTTTCAGCGACTGTTTCATTGTCCAATTCATCACTTGCATCAAAATCACTAGGATTTTCAAGAGTATATGCAGAGTTGCCATGTTCTTATGTGAGAACACTATTCCAGTTGGCATTTATACAAATGTTCTCTGCTTTGTATAGGGCTCTGGAACATAATTCCTTTAATGCTTTCATAACAACATGCACACGCACTTTTCCTGTCTGATAGGCATTTTTGTATCACAAGTGTCTTTTCAGAGCCACAATGATTGTAATTGTATTGTTAATAGATTGTGGCAACACTTTTTTCACAACATCTAGCTGAACATGCACATTAATAATTGATCCCGTTAAGCCCATCTGGGGTCGTTTATAGCCCCAAGGTCTGATTTGGGAAAATGCAATTCACAGAGACACAAGTATCTCCTCGAGTTATGTAAGTGCACTTACATCTGCTAGTGTTGTATTACATCTTATTCGGCCAGGGGTTGCAAACTGTGGCATTTTTCCATTTTCAAGCGATCGTTTGCATGGAAGACAAACTTTCGCACTGGAAAATGGTTTATCATGGGCTGTCAAGTGGAGGTATTCTGCTTGCAAATCATGCGTGAAAGACTTACTGTTTTTTGAAAAATTCAATTGTTCACAAATTGCACATGCAATGGAAGGAGTGTCTTTCATTTGTTTCATGTAGTTCTGTCTTGCATTTTTCTTTCGCAGGGAAGTATTCGTAGAAATTGTTTCTTGGTTTTCATTGCTACTACTGCATGGTGTTGCTTGTAGATCACAAAGTCGTACAGTTGCATCACCTTTTTGGGATATGCAATCGCACCTGTTTATGCTTTGTTCTGCACAAACAAATTTCTTTACATTGTGATATGTGAGTTTCTCTCTAAAAGGAAGTGTAGCAATGCATTTTTTTCTCTCGCGCATGACCTTTTTCAAGTTGTGGTAACTTAGTCTACATTTCTTGACCAAAGGCAGGATGAGCTAGTGGCAATTGGGATGAATTTCACTTTCACCCAGTTTCTGAGAAACTACTTTACGTTTTTTGTTCAAGGCCTCTAAGACCTTATCAGAAGTCGGGCGAATTTGACGAATAATTTTTTTCAAATTGTGATAACTTACTCTACGTTTTTTGTCTAAGCGGTCTATGACCTCATCACACCTGTCATGAATTTTATGCATGTTTTTTTTGTTCAAGACTTGTCTGCCCATATCACAACTGGGAGGACTTTCATTTTCACAAAAAAACATTCCACGTGTATGCAAATTCGATGTCGTTTGGGTGGCATGGACAGTCAACCCTGAACTATCGATATGTACAAGCAAAGGTTCATAATGGATATGTGTTGTATCTATTTTCAACGAAAGGAAGTCAATTGTTCGATCGCAATTTGAATCAATAACCCAGGAATGGACAATGGCATCTAGCAAGGGAAACCACACCTAAATATTAACCCTGAATATGACAGACAACCATTGCAAATAGAATCTGCAACCCTCCATACACCCTTTTTCATATGGAAGCGCCATGTTCACAAGGTATTCCTGCCAACTTCCAACTGCTGACATATTTTCTATGAGATATGGGCAAAGGTGCTGATGCAAGCACCTAAAATCCTGTTGGCTGCCGCCTATAATTGCATTGCAAAAGGACTGTACAATGTAAATTCGCAGCGACTGAACATCGAATTCTGTCGGTACCAAACAACAAATTGCATTGAACAGACTATCTCCACAGCTGGACACAACGTTTGTTTCCAGCTGTAAACCATGGCAATCTATGCCATGCAAAATCCCTTTGCATTGCGATTGAAGGTCTTTGCAAATAACATACAAGTAGATATGAGGACCTTCTATATTGCATATGGGCATTTTTCTGTACACCAATGGTTCATAATGGCCACTGAGGGCATTGACATCATGGAACAAGATGCAATATGGATTGTCAGATGCAATTTTATTGAATAGTAGATATCTTGTTTTTCTTGTCAATGACCAAATGGCAACTGTATTCAGCTAGTTAGACAACCATCATATACAAAATGTATCTCCCCAAAGTCCCCTCTCATGCGGAGGCAGAACTGGAGATGCAGACAATAACATTTTTGAAAAATACGTAGTGACATCTTGTATTCCATGCAACTGGTGAAGAAAATCAGATTCTAGTTCGTATTCATAGGACTGCAAAGCCTTGGCATCGCCATTTTTAAAACAGGTTAAGAAATAATCTATCAATCCATTGCGTAGCTCGGTCGACGAATAGCGGAAATGCAATAGAACCTGGAATGTATCAAAAAGACAATCCCTAACAGTATACGCGAATGCATCCAATCTAAAAAGCGCATTGCTATGCAAAACCACGTCAATGCTGTCATGTACAATGGTCTGTGCAGCTATTTCGTACGGCTCAACATCTATTACCTCGTTCATCTCTTCAACTGTCACTTTGAAGCTATTTGCTACATAGTTTCACTTTCTATGAAAACAAAGAAAAACAGGAGAAAAAAATAAAAGGTAGCAAAATAGAAAAAAAAAACAAAGCAGGGCACCAATTCCCATATGTATCTTTGAACCTTCTTCTCAACTTCAATCCCCCCTAGTCCCCATTGCAGATGAGAAGAAAATAGAGAAATAAATAAAACAATAAATTTACTCAGCATAAATAACACAGGTAGACGCAGTGTTCCCACCCACAGAATGAAAGCATACCCTGTGTACATACCCCGCCCGATGGTTCCCTCTTCTGATGGCTCCCAACTACTTTTCGTAAAGCCCTTTACATTGAAAGATGCATGATTTCCAGGAACAAAAACTAAGAGCACAGACAAAGATGGTGGGACTGCCACCATTGAAAAACAACAACAACAGGGAAACTTACCCGTCAACAAAGGACGACAAGAGCTCAGCCCCAAAAACTGGAAACCGCAACAATAGGTCCAACAACTTGCAAAGTTGAAAAACAACAAACTAGTGAACAACCACGAAGAGATCGAACTGCAATTGCAGGACCTCAACTTTGCAAAGTTGAATCAAACAAGAACCAAAACCATGGAACAAAGCACCGAACAAGCATCGAACACTCGAGCAACGATGCCGACCATGAATGAAACTGTATTGCAACCCATCTGTACAATAATCATTTAACACTGCCAGAGCTATTAGGTAAACAATTAAGACTGTCAGGACCGTCAAAGGGCGTAGGCCTGTGGAAGCATTTAAGAAAATATGTAGCGTGACAAACCTGTTCTCTCGAAGCACGCAACAATAAAGCAAAAATCAGACATAGTAATATGGTAGAGAATGTATTCTACCCAACAGAAAATGCCAAGGGAGACATTCGAACTAATGCTAGCATTAATCCACCGTCGACCAATGCATAATAAAATATATAATTCAAAAAGACCATAAACTACCAAATACTTTAGACAGGTCAAGATATTTAACATTGGGAATAGTGAAGACTGCAATAAGACCTCCAATCCTTTGTCCAATCAGATCTTGACAAACATGATACTTTTTATTATATTAAAATCAATGTCTTCACTTTCCTTGTTCCAACAATAGACAATATGGAAATATTTCTGGTCAATGCACAATCTAATACTAGGTCAACGATTTATCGATCGCTATAGTCCCTCTATGCCTACGACATGGACTAATAATAACAAGTCTTCATCTATACTTTATTGCTCTAGTTGACATTATAATTTTTATTGTACATTAAACCCTTATCACAAGAGAATGTGGTATTTAACATGCTTTTAGAAAATGTGACCTAATATTATTTAATGAATTTCAACATAGTAAATATATATATATATTTTTAAAATATTTGTATAAAAATATATGAATTATATTTATAAATATTGTATTGTATCTAAAAAAGTAGAGTGTATTATTTATTTTAATATTGAATAGAGAAATTTGTAAATATATTTTGATTAAAATGTATTTTAGTACATATTTTCTTTTTTTTATTAGTGTAAATTTATGTTAATTTCAAAATTAATAATTTTGATATTTATATCTGTGTTGTAAAAATATTTTTTTATAAATATCATATTTACACTATTTTTATTTATATGTAAATATCATGTTTATATTTTTTTTTGTTTTTCTCTATAATAATTTATATATAAAGTGGATACAGTGATTCTCTTTTTCATTATATATTAAATATTAAGTTTAGATGATGATATAATCTTAAAGTTTCATTTACTATTTTTTTCTTTATAGGTTTAATTACAATTTTTGTTAGGATATTCTTATAATATTTTTATTTCCATTGCAAAAATTATAATCTATTATTAATTTTATTTAAAATATAATATTTTTAGTTTATTGTTTCAAAATATTCTTGTATTTTAACAATAATAATAATAATAAAATTTTTACAATACAATATTTTAATTTCAAATATATTTTGACTTGAGTTCAAATCTAGAGGGGGTAGGGTATGTATAACTCCGTATACTTTATCAGTCAAATCGTTGAACTGAGGGGGTCCCTTGTCCCACAATCAAGGGGGTGTTTGGTGTCTGGCTTGGTTGTGACCTTAAAAATGGATTATATTATTATACAACGTGAGTGAGCCTAATGGTTAAGAATATATGTTTTCTCATAAAAGATCACAAGTAAAGTATATTATTCTTCTTTTGAAAAGACAATTTTTAATTTGATTATTAAAATAGTCAATTTTATTTTAGTTTTAAGTTATATATATTTTTATTTTAGTTTTAAGTTACTTATAAATAATACATTAAGAGTTTCATAATTATTATAACTTTCATTTTAGATTACATAAAACTAAAATATTAAAATATTTATAAAAAACAGGTATAAGCAGCTTTGCTATTAATTTCATTTGTTTATATAAAATTGAATTTTCAATTAATACAACCACATCATTAAAAAGAAAACTAAAAGTTATTGATAAACGAATACTATTACTTATAGATGAAAAATATAATAAATTAACCTCTATCACCCGCATTTAATTTAATATATGGTTGTGGTAATTACATTCCATATTTGAAGTGCAAGCCATTGAGAAAAATGGAAAATGACCGCTAAAACTAACTCATAAATTCGATTTGCTTAAAGAATATATACCTATAATATACTAAAACATAGCCGTGTAAGCACACTATGTGATTTAATTTTCACTTAAAATGTGAGGTGTTTTATTCGATGATAAAATGGAGTGTCTGTCGTGATAATATGAAGGGGGTAACAGATAAGTGGCAGCGTGTGGCGGATGTATATACGCACTCCACACATATCTGATGTAGCGACAGGACTGGATTTGGAAACTGAAAATGCTGAATTTCGACACCGATGATTATTTTTCCATTCAATGATCAAATGCTCGACTTAGTATCTTGAGAAAAGGGCAGGAGGACTGACCCCCACATTTTCCAGGCCACTATTGTGCAATTTTCTTATTTTGCATCGATTCCCAACACATTATCCTGGCCTCCAAGAACACAGTAAAGTAGTTTTCTTTGGCTGTTTACATTTTTGTCCAGAACCCAATTCATGCTTTGTGTAATTGGGTGCATACTACATAGTGTCTTGATACAATTGAATCCATGGCTGGTATGATACCACAACCAACTGCATTCCTTCTGCAACAACCCACACGCAGAAAACCCACACTGAGTTCTCTTCCTTCATGCCTCTCTGGAATCCCTTCAAGAGCTTCAGGGGCTGAGGACTTGTTCAGGACATTTGGGTACTTGAGCCTTGTGAGGACAAGGCCCCGGGTTGCAGTGAAAGCAGTACAAAGTGGAAGTGGGGGGGTGAGTTCTGTGGTAAAAGCAGAAGATAATGGAACAGGGGTAGAAAATGCTGTAATAGAGGTGAAGGGTAGTGAATCTGGGGAAAACTCAAAAGCAGAAGATAATGGAACAGGGGTAGAAAATGCTGTAATAGAGGTGAAGGGTAGTGAATCTGGGGAAAACTCTGTAGATGGCAACGGAATAACAGGGGCAAGCTCTGCAGAAAAGGTACAAGAGGCCAGCAAGAGCAGGAAGTCTTCTCCGTTGGAGAGAGGGGGGACACTCACAGGGGCTGAGGCAAAGGGAAAGGACCCTAGTCCTGCTGCAGTATTTGGGATAAATTCTTCCTCCTTTTCTAATGTCAATGGAAGGTTTGAAGATCTCAGGTGGGAGAATGGTACATGGAATATTCARCAATTTAYTAAAGATRRCAAAGTGGATTGGGATGCTGTAATTGATGCTGGTAAGATCCTCTTCTTGCTCATTTCTATACTTAAATAGCTTGTTTTGTTTTTTTWTCTTTATTATTAGGAAAAGCYAAGTGAAAGAAGGACCACCCGACCTAGACCTSTAAGTGGAGAGCTAAGTGAAATAATGATAAGATATTGTACAGCCCTGGTCGAGGAGAGTCTCCTTGTGATTCTTACAGGCTGACATATCAGGAGAGCATGCTAACAATTCACTTCGAATTTAAAAAAAAAAAAAGGGAAAGAAATTGAGATGCAAATTCACTTCGAATTAAGAAAAAAAAGGAAAGAAATTGAGACGCAAATGTCTTGGTGTGAGATAAAAAKGATCTATGCTACGGCSAGGGCGTGTGTATATRATAATTAGTGTTTGTTAWTTTTATGGGTTTTTWAAAATTATGGATGTTAAAGTTATTATTTTATTTTTTTAAATATTATATTATGTTTATTTATGAAACTTGTCAGTTAGCTTTAAGATTGGACATTCACACGATATATTTAATATTAGCACCAAGTTATAAAATATAGCTTGCTTCTCTATTTCATATTAATACTAAGTTATAAAATACACTTGGCTTCTCTTGGTTCAGTGAAATATATATATATATATATATATATATATATATATATAATAAACATCATATATATCATATTACAATCCTTACTAATCTATAGAATGCACCTTGAATGTACCTTGTTTCTGCTGGTCCAATAAACATCATATATATTATATTACAATCCTTATTCGGGAGAGTCTACTTAAGTTTGTTACAGCATAACATTATCAGGAGAGCATGCCAGGTCTAAATTTTCTCCCGTTACTATTGGCTTTCCTTCTGTTAGTGGGAAGGGGAAGGGGAAGGGGAAGGGCATTTTGATTTCATCTGATAATACTTAGAATTTTGCTCGGTGATCTCTTATGCAGCTAAGGCTTTTGACAAGGAAAAGTAAAATAAGAAACTTGAGCTGATAATTCAAGGTCACCCCCTAAGCTCTACAACAAATCCAAGTTAATTTTTCTATTATATCAATTTTACCTTCTTAGGATATGCATGATCATAGATTGACAGGAACCAGTTGCTCGCGCTTATGCTTATGCTCATTCTCTCGTTCAATTGGTGCTCTCCTTTACCCGTGGAGCATGCACTCATGCACTCATCGTTGTAGTTTTTGAAGAACTTGCCTTTTAATGGAAGCTAAGAGTGATTTCACTGTGGCATATGCCTTGTATACAGAATGTTTGTGTGGTTTGGTTCTTGTCAATTCTGCAAAATCAGTTGAGTATGGACATTAAGAACTTATGTACAACTTCGAGAACTTAAAATCTTGGGGGCTATTTATTGCAAAGTGGCTATCTTTCTCACAATCAAAATTGAGAAATTATCAAAGTTTATATACTTATACCGAATATAATTGAGAAATTATCAAAGTTTATATACTTATACCGAATATCTTAGTCCGTAAGACATTCCCTAGTTCCTGGAATTTTTCTGATTCATCTTCATTGATATGTTGAAGCTATCAGGTCTCTTTTTCTTTCTTCTTCTTTATTAAAAAAATAGCCCTTTGTCATGAAGGTGGGATGCCCTGAGTGGGGTATCTTGAGCAGTGCTAAGATAGAATCAGGTCTCTAGTTGTGTGCTATTCTTTAGTTTGTGGCTAAACTCGTTGAACTGCATGGCTGGGTTACGCTAAGCCAAGCAAACCAAGCAGGTTGTGATGGAAGAGTGCGACAGGGGTGTAATCGCTGTAAACAACAATCTGGCTAGGTGAAAGCTTATATGGATTGAACAATTAAAGTGTGGAAGCGATCCTATGTGTGTGAGGATTTAACTATGACTTGCAAACAATAAAATCTAAATAAGAGATCAAACTACCCCGATGACTGGAGTCAAGTGTGTAACCATCACATAACAGGACAACAATAAATTAGAGATCAATCCCCAAACATATAACAAACTGGAACACCCCGTTGCTAAATTGTACATCTATTGCTGGTAAAAATGAATGAGCTACGAAGAATGACAAAATTAATGTTTTATGTAATATTTTTGTGGCTCGAGTCTTAAGGATGACTAGGTAGATCTCGATCTGGCAAAGAGTTTACTATCAGAACTTCAAACCCGAAATTGTGGAACCATTTACCACGCATGCATATTTATATAAGCCAAAGTGATCAAATGCCAATCAGGTAGTTACAAGGTCGGTTTCGAGCACATTAAATGAGGAGACACGATCCCTCAAATACTGGAAGCAAGTCGACTAGGCGCTCTTTGAGTCAATCTAACTTGATCACTGATGCTAGTGCAGGCCTAGTCAACTTTGATCACCCTGAATGGCGGGTGTGCCATTCCTCTCAATTGCTAGATGTTAATGGTGTGCTTTGATGAGCTACAACTAAAGTGGCATGCGTGATTGGATGTTAATCTGTCATTGGTGCTGAAGTGGCACACCTGATTGGACATTGATCTGTTGCTGGAGCTAGTGCGATGTGGATTGGATGTTGATGCAAGATCAATCGCGTGATGTAGATAAAGTGTTGGTCGCATTTGGGCAAGCGCAAGCATGACAAGAGGTAGGTACTAGTAAAGTGTGAAAGGTTGAGCATAATTATACTCGAAAAGAGTTGGGCACTCATTGTTTTAGGCATGCTCAAGGTTGAGAGATGCCTAGTGCGAACCAAAAGCGTGCTAAGGAACAGATTACTACTTCCCTCGAGTAGCAATGGTGCTCATTGTGTTGGTAGTATAAGTGCAATTGTGTTGGTAGTATAAGTGCAAGTGAGGAAACCTCTCACACTTGCTGAAGTGCGAAATACTTAGCTTGTGTAGGGAATTTACTCACCTTAAGAATTTGAAAGAGTTATGTGGCCTTGTCACAAATGGCATGTCGTCTTATAAGTGACCTATGCTGAAGTGCGAAATACTTAGCTTCTGTAGGGAATTGATTCACCTTAACATTTTGAAAGAGTTATGTGGCCTTGTCACAAATGGCATGTCGTCTTATAAGTGACCTAATTAGATGGAGCCAATGCACAAAATTCTAGTCGATGTAAATTGGGGGCTTTGGATGCCTTGTACTCTCCTCAAATTTTGGAGGACTATAAGGACATAGGATCTCAATGTTGAATATTAGATGCTTCCCAAGGTATGGTTGCAAGTCATGCTTGAATTCCTCATCACCACATTGGTTGATCATGGCGTATGTATTGTAATGTAGGGGCATGAGTTTGCAATGTGGACTTGTAAATCTTTCCTTCTAGATATGGAGCCAAACCTTGTCGCCAACTGAAAAGCTATGTGGAATATGTTTCTTATCATGGCACTACTTTTACTTCTTTGAGGTATATTGTGGAATGTCATCCCCCTGCTGTCGATCTTTCTAGATATGTTAGATGAGTGCTTTGTTAATTTCTTTCAATGTAGAGGCAAAGTGCCTATTGTTGGAGGATTCAGATAGGCAGTGTCAATGGGTGTTGCAGGTTGAAATCCAAATTAGACTTTCAAGGGGTTATAGTGTGCCGCATTATGCAAAGTGTAGTTGTGTTTGTAATGTATGAAGGAAATATTTTCATCCCATTTGAACATATGCTTATGATTGTATATTTGAATAAAGTGCATAAGGGTTCTATTAAACACTTTTGTTTGTCCATTGGTTAAAGGATGAACAATTGTAGACATGTCAAACCTTGTGTCAAGCATACCCCAAAGAGACTTCCAAAGGTTGGAGATGAACTTGGGGTATCTATCAAGCATACCCCAAAGAGACAACCCAAAATTGGACCTAGATGTGCATAAAGAAGTGTTTTGCAATTTGTTGTGTTGAGTCATTCTTCTTGCAAGGCATGATGAGCACAACAAAGACTACATCATGCTTGTTGTGCATGGTCATGAGGTCTATTTGAAAGTCTAGTGAGACAGAGTCCTTTAGGCACGAAGTAATGGGAAAAGGTATGTACATTCCCTACTTCTTGTTGGTTGGTTATATAATGGTGCAATCAACACATTCCTTGATATAATATATCTCCATGCTAGTGTTGAGGTGTGGTTAGTAGAGATACTTTTGTAATACAACCAATGTCTTTTGGATGCCAAAATGACTTGTTTTCTTGGAGTAACATGCTTCCCAAATAACCTTGTTGAGTTCATGTTCGACTAGAACACAGTTTCCAAGGAAAAACAAGTTGTCATGTTGATGAAAATTTGGTCATGGGGATACTTGGAGAAGAGCTACATAAGTCCAAGCTTTAGTTCCAAGAAATGCTTGCTCCCCTGGTTTCAAAATGGCTTGAAACACATTATGATGTGGCACAAAATGCCTTGAAATTCTTTGGAGGGCATTTTTCGATTTGGAAACATGCCTTGAATCTTAGGCTCACATTTTTTATGTGTTTTTGCCTAGACAATCTGTATTTCGGGCCCAAAAAAGCACTTAAATGACCAGAATCCCCCAAAAACACTAATACCAAAAAAATAAATCATCCTCCTTTTGTAATTGTCATTAACTTTTAATCTTAATTCTTAAAGTTAATGTTGGCATTTACCTTTCTTTATATTTTATTTTCATTAACATAAATTTTAACATTGAAAGTTAAAGTGGGATCCCCATTTCTGGATGTTTGGTGATGATATCAAACCCATTGGACCTCGCATGGAGAAGATAGAAATTGGTGTGTTTTTAAGCTTTCAACACACTTAACAGTTTTTCCAGCTCTTTAGCATATATTCAAAACATGGCCCTACACCTCTTCCCCTTTCATCTTTTGAGTTAAATATTGGGTGATTCTAAGATTGAAGCATAGAAGAGGAATAGGTTGCTCAATTGTGCCAACTAACTGAAACCTATATGCTTCCAAATGGTGCCAACTAATTGAAACCTATATGTTGCGGCCTGCCTAATGGTGCACGTGCTAGTTGATTTAAAACATCAAATGGGATAAATCCATTCACTAAGAGAAAACAAACTTCGGACTAATGAGCCAAGCCTTACATGAGCTATGTACTAATTTGATTATAGTGTGATGATTTTTGGACTCTATAGTCTTAATGCCATTTAGCGCCTCAATCTTTATGTATTTTCATTCAAAGCTTCTATTATATGTATTACATAACTTATTTGTCGATGGCATTTTTCTATACTCACCCTTACATGCTATATACATGAGCAAACTTTGTCTATTTTTTGTCTAATGGTTTGTAACTTCATCGATGTACTTAGATAATGTGCTATTTTAGAAGAAAATCTATTTTTTGAAATATTTATAAATTTTGCAATTATATACCACATTTTACATTTCCAAATGTTGAGGGCTCACGTTT
The DNA here is from genome assembly GCA_010110895.2 of Picea sitchensis. Taxonomy (NCBI): domain Eukaryota; kingdom Viridiplantae; phylum Streptophyta; class Pinopsida; order Pinales; family Pinaceae; genus Picea; species Picea sitchensis. The sequence continues at coordinate 34,445 of SNQJ01S0117737.1, forward strand.
CCATGTCATACCTGTTGACCACCCATTTAGCACAGGTGGTCAACTCATGTGCCATGAAGAGATGCATCATCAGATGCCATGTTGTCGAAGACTTTTGGTCCTACAGGGCAGTGTTTGGCCCCAACACTTTATTTTGTAACTGGAATTTCCGCACCCCTGCGTGGGTTAATAATGTAATAGGTCTGCATGAGTCATGTCTAGGTCAGCTACCTTAGGATCGGTTCACTGGGAGAGTTCCTTTCACCAAGGGTTTTTTATCCTCAGGTTATCAATTGGGCTTTTCAGCGTTATTGATTTCCCTTGAGTTTTCCCCTCACACTTGCAATAAGTCCTCCAAAGTGGTGAATGACGTTCTAGTGGGCTTATGTTTTGGTAACTATTATAGGGAATCATTGTAAATGACCATGCAAGACATCTTAGAAAGTTTCGCGGAATTCTGTCGAGTCTAGGTTAGTTTTTTTTAATTAATTAATTTTTAATTAAATTTCCCTAAGTTTGGAGGTTTAATTATTTAATT
>SNQJ01S0117737.1:37868-50149 GCA_010110895.2 Picea sitchensis
GCATATTGCATTGTTGCCTTAGCATCTTAGGATTAGAATCCCCTCTAACCTTAACAAATTAAAATTAACTCCTAGAACCTAACTTTAACACATCTAGTAACTAAGGTCTACCCCCTTTGGCTTCCCTAGGAGTAAGCCTAGACAGAAGAGGTTCCGGTCAAAGTGACAGCGTGGGTTGTGAACCTAGGCATTGTGTCTCCAAGGACACACTAAGTGAGCCGGACTTAGCTCACGTTTGCAAGTGTGTATAAGGACGACAACAATACCCATTTCGGAAACTTGTACATGTTTCTACATTTTGTGCAACTTAGTTTTCGGAAAATGCTAGATTTGCTTCATAATAGTTCGACTAATCTTGTGTTTGATGTTCACAAGTGTCCAACATAGTCGATAAGGTATGTATTGGTGGTGGACTCAAGCAATCAACCACTTAGTTGGAGGTGTCGTCCTTATGCTTGATCCCCAGATATAATTGTTTTAGAGAGGTCATCTAGTTCAACTGGCTCTCACTTTGCAACTTGCTGAATGTCTACACAAACTGCAAAGGCTTTTATGGTCATAATGTATGGCAATCTCCTTACTCAAGATGTAATGTAGCCACTATTTGACAACTTGGATATTTCATAGAGCTGTGAATNTTCAACTGGCTCTCACTTTGCAACTTGCTGAATGTCTACACAAACTGCAAAGGCTTTTATGGTCATAATGTATGGCAATCTCCTTACTCAAGATGTAATGTAGCCACTATTTGACAACTTGGATATTTCATAGAGCTGTGAATCCTAGGATAAATTGTTTCTAATGACCTCATTAAAATATATATAGTGGTATGCAATGGGGTGTCCATGCTACGGTGGGATAGTGTTGAGCACATACTTGAAGGTGTCGGTTTAGATCTTCAAGGGCCGATGAAGTTCATGTAGTTGTAGGACTAGTGTTGAGCACAATCTCACTTAAATTGTTCAAAGGTTTTCCACTTTGTTTTCTCCCAATGGAACACGATCTTCTTGTCATTTTTGCATAAGAGAGAATGGAGAGGGTGTGTAACATGCAAGGATCCCAACATAGGTTTTCTATAGAAGTTGGCCAATACAAAAAAACTTCGCAACTTCGTCAAATTGGTCAGGGTAGGTAAGTGGTGACGGATTTGAACCTTATCTGGATCCACGTTCCCTTCTATATCATCAACAATGAAACCAAGGTCCTGGATGTACTTCACGGCAAAGTTGCATTTCTCCAGGTTTGCAAAGAGCTTGTGGTTGTGCATAGTCTTCATAACTATTGTGACAAGCAAGGTGTTCTTCCTATGTCCTCCAAAAAATCAACACATCGTGAAGATAAACCAAAACTAATTTACTTGTGAATCATGTATAAGGCACATGAACGTTGCAAGAGAATTGGTTAAGATGAAAGGCATCACCAACCACTCATACAAGCCATCCTTAGCTTTGAATGTGGTCTTCCCAACATCCCAAGGGTCAAAAAGAACCTGGTGGTGGATAGACTTCAAGTCAATTTTGGTGAAATACTTCACTCCCTTTAGAGTGTCAAGAAGGTCATCGATCTAAGGAATGTGGTGTCTGTTCTTTGTTGTGATGTTTTTCAAGGTGCAATAGTAAATGCATAGGTGCCAAGAACCATCTTTCTTTGGCATGAGCACAATCATGTTGCCATAGGGTGACACACTTGACCTAACATATCCCTTCCATAGAGATCTTGTACCTATCCTCATATTTCTTCTTTCTCTAGTGATGATCAATGGTACAATGGTCCATTGGGAAATGACACTCCAAGAACTAAGTCAATCTAATATATCAGTATATTCCTCCAAAAGTGCGAAGAATTGTTTATTTAGTACAAACTACACAACAAAGGAAAATTGAATAGGGGCAACAATCTTGTGTGTAGCGTTGGGTGGATCATCAACATAAGGAATTTCAGTGTATGACTTATCAAAGAAATTTTTGTGTATGATTTATTAACTTGTGACATTGTTTTGTAGAAATTAGGCATATATACAATGTTTTACCTCAAGAACACAAAACAATTTCCCTTTGATGTCAAGGACAATGCACGAGGGTGCAACTTCCTAGACTCCATGTCTTTCCCACGTTTGTGGCTATCCTAATACAACATTGCAAATCTCTAGAGGTGCAATACCACACATTGCTTCATCCTCCCAAAGGTAGATGGTATACTAAATAATTCATTGGTGCATGATACACGGTGTCTTCCTTGAATTGAGCCATCAAATATTGTATAAGTGTGGGTGGGGTTGGGTTGCTAATTGGTGATTTGTAAACAACCTTGGATATTCCAATGGATGGCTTGCCAAAATAGATCTAAACTTAAAACAACTACAATGAGCCTATGCTCGACTGTGCAACTATCATTTTGTATTTTTAATGCTTTAACAAAAATAATAACATACCATTTGGAGCTTTAAATATTGTGATATATGAAATTGACTACAATTGAAAAACCGCAAAATGGAACACACATATTTACCCTACAAAACTATACGGGAAAACCAACATTCAATGAAGCACTATGCACTTCATCTTCTTATATTGTGGAGATTACAATGCATATTTCAAAGTTGTCCAAGTTCATTGTGAAGCTATGAGACACTATTGTCTTCTACAGTCCTCTACAATATGCTTTCGTTTCTCTACTCTACTAGTATCTTCTCCACACTCTTGTCCATACTATGGAATAACCGATGGTTAGTGAAAAATTGAACCATTTCCCCCATTTTGCTAGGTTTTTGATAGCTAGAATTAGGTTTAGGCTTAGGGTTTCAAAACCCTTTTTGCACCAGGCCCATGATGCTTCTATAAGTCTCTAGTGGATTCCCACACGTTACGAACTCCCTGTATTCGAATTATGGTGAGCTCACATGGTCACCACTTGGACATGGGAATATTTGGATTGTCACCTTGTCAAGGCCATAACTTTTGCATAAGAAATCTTCTTTAGATATACACTAGCATGTTGGAAAGACCTAAATGAGAACAATTTCCACCTTGGATGAGGAGATCCTACTCCAAGCCTCATTTGGTACTAGGCCCCAAAAACGATGTTTAGGGCCTTGAAAATGCATTAGAGTCTAGACATTGATGATGTGAATTTGACAAAATCAACACCATCTTTGAGATGTCCCCAAAGTCTAATCTCCCCCATCTAGAGCCATCAATAAATTCATATGGTACTTGTGTAGCTCCATTTTGGATCAATTTGAGTCACTGAACAATGGTCGAGGATATCAGATTCTTCTGGCTTATGTCGTCAACAATAAAATACAAAGGCTACTAATGATCCCACATTTGACTTGGAGCATGTTCTCCTTTTCTTCCTTTACTTAAATTGTTCTTGATGAGGGTGCCAAGTTTGTATTTTTCATGAGAACAGAGCTAGAGGATTCGAGTGTAGAGAATGCAATTTGTTTTCCTTTCTATTCTGTGCAGGAGGATCGCTAAATTGTGCTAAATGAGTTTGGCATAAGCGACATATTGTTTTTTCATGATTGGAAGTCTTATGAGTATCACACCACTTATTGTGTCCTTGTGCTTTTTTTGTTGGTGACGACTCATCTGGCCTTCTTTTGCTGGCATGGATGGTTTTTCAAGCTGTACAATTTTATTTGGGCTATGACAAGCTTGCTTCTTCTTGCATTGTTTGTTGCAACTGGTGAGACTGTGTGTTGGTTGGACTAATCATCGGAAGAGTTGGGTTGTTGTTTGAGCTTGTGCTTTTGCTCAATATTGGTTGCTAATTGCATCAAGAGAAACAAATTGCTCTACAATGCGAGTGGGGTGAAATGTGCATGTTTGTGTGTATAATGCTAATAAAAGAAAATGAAAATAAGAGTCAGTGTCTTATTTTTGTAAATTATCATAATAAAAAACTGACATATTGTTTATCTTACCATATTTCAACAATAGCTATAAATAAGCTAGCATAAACCCATCTTAACCTTGGATCTATTATGCATCGAGAGCATTAAAAAATGTGAGTTGCAAACCTTATTGTCTGTGAAATAGTATTTGAGAGTACAAAAACATTGAGGTTGAATTTTTTCATCTCTCTTGGTGCTTAATAGATTCGGGGTTAAGATGGATCTATCCTAGTCTATGGGTATCCCCAACTGTGTTTATAGTCAAGAATTCTAGCATCTAATTGATCAATTGGTGTATCTCACTTTAGTACATGAGAACAAGCTTGGTTTCCTTCTCTGTAATGTTTAAAGAAACCATGAAAGTGTGGAACCTATTCTTGCAATTGTCAACAAAGTGGTCACGAGGCTAGCGCAACTGTTGCCACTTCATGTATTGATCTTCACAATACGTCAATAGATAAAGTTTGTTGTTCATCGCTTCTTTGAGGCCACCCTAGGCAATCGTTGGGTCACCACACCTTTCAAACTATTGACTATGCACTTCCCACCAAGCCTTGGCAATCAAAGATATCTTCATGGTCACAAGCTTGATCTTCTCTACATCATTGAAGTTCATGGCATTGTTACCCCCCCAGGCTAGGGGTAACTAAGGAGATCATGTCTCGAGGCCCACAGGTAGAAAACATGGAGTGCTGAGACTCAGATTGACCAGTAGAGCTTGCAAGGCCCCTCCTATTTTTGATCACGCCATCATTCATCACCAACAATAGAGTAGCATCCACCACATCGGCCTGGCCCAAGAAGACAACAAGTCTTGCTTCATGAGGTAATGAGTCCGGTATTGTGGTAAGTGTCATTTTAATATTTGAATCATTTGAACATGTCGCAAAGAATCCTTTCTTGATTATGGAACGTTTGCTTGGAATTTATACCTTTTGCCTAGTTTCACCTTGGTGAGTGACATGGTTTCCTAGTAAGTAGGTCACCCTTGGGAAAAGGGTTGCTACCGGGTGGTTCTTTGAAGGGTCATCGTACCATTCCCTTCCATACCTAACACCTTCCACCATTCTACCCATCCGTTTCCTAACCTTTTGGGTTTTCGGGTTCATCGACCCAAGAAGGGATTGTACCTCATTTCATGGGAAGAAGGGGCTAAAGGCCCTGAGGTGTTGTAGCTGGAGAAAGATAAAAGCCAATCATTATACTTCTAGATGCTTGCCCTGAGGTCCTAGGAACAATGAAACGCTTCTCCAAAAAAATGAAGGACCTACAAAATAAATCACATAATAAATAAACGTCCCTCTTGTCGAGGGGATGCATTGCAATGTCTTTTACTTTCCATTGCACATGGCACTCGGTGTATCCTAGCTTCAAGTGGCATTGCGGTATTCTTTACTTTCCCTTGCATATAGTACTCAATGTTTGGACTCTAATAAATTAAATGGAAAAGGGCTTGGAAAAAGGTTGCATTGAAAACTAAGGATGCAACACACCCTCTACAAGTACAAAGGCACCCATAAATGAGACAATATGAACCCTTGTATGTCAAGGACCCCATACCTAGAAGTTTTGCCCCAAAATCCACCTCACTCACATGACTTAGATAGGTTCCTCTTGGGAAACGTCCCTTGACTTGGGGATTGGCTTACCCAATAGGACACCATGACAACCCTCCCATACCTAAACTAGGAAAAAATTATAAGGTATTTAAGCATTTGTTTAATTTGAAAAGAGGGGTTTGATGCACATGTTTGGGTGGTTCTTGTATTAGATATGGCTTACTTTGCATGATACTTGTGACTTGTGAGCCCTTGGAGGGCGTATTTGCTTGTCTTTGCAGGACCTTGCCCAGTGAACACCTATTCATGGGGATATGACTTTGTTCGGACTTTCATGAGGGGCTTTGGAGCCTAAAGATGGATGCTAGACCCCACGTTTGGGGCACATGAGATGATGGACGTTGCACTTTGATGATGGAGGTCGTTGCCTTTGGAGGCACTTCAACATGGCTAGATGATGAGCTCCCACTGTCTTCCACTTGGACGTTGGCCTTTGGAGGCCTAGATGTTGCTTGCCTAGCCCATGACGTCAGGGCTTGATGGAGATGGTTTGATGGAGGACACTTGGCATGGCACTTTGGCAATAGATGGCTTGATGTATGGCCTTGGGAGGCCCAACGTTCCACCTTGCTGCCTCAACGTCACCTTCCTAGAGCTCAACGTCACCCCCTTAGGGCATGACATCACCCTTCTAGGGTTTTGTTTAATGTAAAATTTAATTTTTGTAAATTTGAAAGGGCAAATTGACAAGTCAACCCTCTTGTAAAGAGACATGACTTTTTGATAGAGTCTTTTCATGGCTAGGATTTCCCATATAAATATGGCTAGCCAACATTTCATTTTATCGTCACACTTTGCTCTCACACAAATGAGAAGTGGTCTGAAATTTTCGCCCTTTTGGGGTTATTAGTCTCTTTTACTCATGCGCTAGGCCTTGGAGGACAAGTTTGGATATCTCTTTGCTGATTTTTGGAGGAATTTTCTACAATTAGGGTTTTCTCTTGTCATTGTCTTGATGAAGTAAGTAAATTTCTGCAATTTTCATGTCATTAATGCTTTATTGTGAATTTACTTGTTCATATTGAAGATTTATTGCTTAGTTAAAACCCTAAGAGAGAAGCATAAGGTGCTTCCTCCTCTCACAAGATTTTTTCATCCATAAATTTGTGGAGGAAATCTTACCTAGGTTAAACTCCTAAATCCCGAAAGTGCTAGCACTTTAGGAGTTTGATTCTAGACTCTTGTTGACATTATTAAAGAATCTAAGGAAGGAGGAGAAGTTGCTAAAGCCCAAAAGTGCTTTTTCTCTAGCAATTTCTTGGTTTGAAATCCAAGGCCCTAAAATGCTAGCTCCTTAGACTTCAAGCTCCATCCATTGGACATTCCTATCACCATTCCCCAATTATATTCTATTGCTATTGTAAAGGACTCCATAGTCCAAAAGGCACTAATCTACCTTCTCTCTAGTGAGGAAGGTGATCAAACAACTCTCTTTTATCATTCTCTCAAGCTATTCACTAACATTGCTAACTCTAACTAGTGCTAATTCACTAAATTGCTTACTGCTGTTGCAAAAGTTTGCTACAGCCACATTAATTACACTAATTTACTGCATACATCACTCTAACAACTAGCTAACATACTCAGAAATTGTTTGGAACACTTGGATATTGATCTATTGGATATGTGCTAAATTTTCCTTGTCATTTCATGCAATTCTGATTTCTCTAACTTGCTGCTGTTATAAAACTATAATTGCTGTTGTAAACTGTTGTATTGCTGCAATTTTGTATCAGCCTTAACAAATTTTCATTGTCTATTGTCTATTGAGGTATTACTTGCATATTGGTTCTTGGAAATCACTATACATATGCTATAATTGTTCTTGTTCCAGGAAGGTACCCGAAACATTCTTTTCTTCCTCAATTTCATAGATGTAGACTTTGACTTAGGTGATCAAGAGAGGGGGTGGTAGGCTTGGCTACAATACTCGTTACTTTGATCCCTTGAGGTCACCAGGGAAGCCTCCCTTGTGGTGGACCTCTTCCATCACTAAAACGAGGGGATTTCTTACTAAGGTGACAGTGGTAGGATTTCCTATAGTTACACAAGGTTTGGGGTACTTGTGGTGGGATTTGCACTAGTACAAATCGTGCGATAACATACATCAAAATAGGTTTGTAGCATGCTAAACCACTCAAAGTGCTTTTGCATCAATCTTCCCTTCAAGCAATGGAATGGTATAGTTGATCTTCATCTCGAAGGGTTTTGATTTCCAAATGAACCCTATCCATGCTAATTGGATGATCCGAGGACAATGTAGGGCACTATTATTCTAAATAAACCTGCAAATTGATTCAACACATCCTCATGTTGTTTTTGAAGAGCTTCTTTGATCACACAACATTGGCATTATGGATGGTAGAATTGGTGGAATTGCCGCACGTCATCCTAGAGTCCAATGAGAGTGTCAAAGGGTGATTAGGGGGAGTAGGATAAACCCCATGCCTATGGTACTCAAGATTGACTAGATAGGCATTTGGTTTCCCTCGATCTGTCGAGCCTAAAAGGTTTTGAACAAATCTTCAATGTCTTAAAAAAACATGGTGAACAAAGTGGTTGAACCATTACCATAAACATTATTCAGSTTGTTTGTGCTTTGATACCACTCAATAGTGTTAGYGTAGGATTAGGTCCTTAGCTATGTGTTATTCTTCAGTTTGTTGCTAAACTAGTCAAAGTGCAYGGCTTGGTTGTGCTAAGCCAAGGAAACCAAGCAAGTCGTAATGGAAGAGCATGATAGGGGCATGATCATTGTAAACAACARTCTTGCTAAGAGAAAGCTTATATGGATCTAACAATTACGAGTGCCTAAAATATCTTATGTGTATGAGGATTTAGTAGTAATTTGTAAACAATAAAACCCAAATAGGAGGACACAGTGTGTTGATGACTTGAGGAGTTAAGTGTGTAACCATCATCACATGGCATGACAACAATAAACTAGAATACAATTCCCAAACAGATAACAAACTAGAACACTGGGTTGCTTAGTGTTACTTCTATCGCCGATGCAAATGAATGAGCCGGAAAGAATGGAACAAAAAGCTACATGCAATATAATTGTGGCTCAGGTCATGAGAATCATTTGTAGAGCTCAATCTCACAAAGATTTTACAATAAGAACTTCAAACCCAAAACTATAGAACAATTTACAAATGGCATGATACATATTTATAGAAGCGAGACTGATCAAATGCCACTAATGAGTCAGTTACAAGGTTGGCCTCAAACACATTAAATGAGGAGACATGATCCCTTAAATTCAGTAAGCATGTCAGTTGGGTGCTCTTTGACCCAATCTAACTTGATCATTGATGTAGGCATGGAACGGGTCAACTTTGATCACCCTGAATGGGTAGCATGCCGATTCTCTTGATTGTGATATGTTGTTGATGTGTCTTGATGAACTAGAGTTGAAGTGGTGCATGAGATTGGATGTTGATCTATCAATTGAGTTGGTGCTTGTTACCTCCCAGGGGGATGTTGATCTGTCAATTGAGTTGGTGCTTGCTCTCATTTGGTGCAGAAGTCCAAATCACAAGTGTGAGATCCCAAGGGAAACTTAGGCAAGCTACCCACTATCACCTCGGTAGCCTTTCCTTTTTCACTTTAGACTAGGTCAATGCCTAGCCTAGAGGGGCTTCCCTATAGTTAACTAAGCTCAATGTGTGGAGTATAGAGTGGGAGCAAGAGAGAGCTTAGCAACATAAAAAAGGGAAAATGGTTTTTATGATTTTTGTGTTTTTGGGATGGTGGATGAAAGGGAAGATCAATGCCTTTATTTGCTTGGGCTATGGGGTCATGCATGCAACTTCAGAGTTGTGCTAATGAATATTAGTGGTCCGAAGGAAACCGAGGTGACGTGCAACACTCAGGGTGGCCCCTATCGAATATTATATACAGATGCATTGATTTAATTAGATCACATGCATAATGTTTTCATCTTGAAGGTAAGCAACCCAAAAGGAATTGGAAAAATAGGGAGGAAACCTATACCCTTAATCCTTTCCAATGTAGCAACCGTGCTCTTCTATGGCTCTTTATTGATGCTGGCATCTACAAACCTGCAAAATAAAGCTCCCAATGGTGCGCCTAGAACAATATGCCGCATATAAAATGAAATTGTACATACAATACTCAAATCTTAGACAAAAGATAGAACACTTTATTTCCACAAGCTTGGAGCTCTTTTATTCACAAGTTTGTTCACTCACACTAAATCCCACTTACAAATGGATAGAGTAAACACTTTATAGGTTTCAATTCTATCTCCTCTTTACAATAAACAATTATTTGCTTTCCTAGATCCATTAGTCCTCCTAGAAATATCCATAAATTATTTCTCTTAACAACGTGCTTACTAAAAGTAGTGAGAAGTTTGTTGAGATCCATAATTTCCTCCAAGAGGTTATATTAAAATATCAAGGAAAAAAAATACCATGAATCTCTCGTCTAACTAACTCCAATAGACAAGTCAAACAATGATAAAATATGGAGTTAGTTACAACCATAATCCAAAAATAGAGCCAAGAAGTTGGGCACCTCCTTTGGTTGAGGGATTGACCATGTCTAAGCTCTAAAAATAGCAAGTAAATGTCTATCTACATGTGCACCCTCCAAGATGATGTGTCCGATGTGTGAAGCAAGCATGAAGTGAGTAGGACGTGTACAATAACAACCTCCTCACGTGGACAAATCGATCCATAACCAAATCCTCAAGATGAGTGCCAAGTAACCTACTACAACCACACATGTGGCCTCCAATACCAAATTATCCCATGAAGAATGTCCAAATAGATTATCATGTGGCATGTCCTATCATCTCAAGATAAAAATAATGGTAAAAGATCAAATAGATGCTCTATATGTGGATTTCCTCATCATGATCATGAGTGAAGTGTAAAAGATGCCTCAACAAGTGGAGTGCTCAAGTGAAGTGGACCATAACTGTTGTAAGCAACCTCAATAGATGTGCAATAAAACCCTCCAAGTGGCACGTGGCTCCCACCATCGATAGGTCAAGGTAATTGAGGTGGATCTCAAGGTAAGAGGTTGACTAGCATAAAATAGACACCATAGATCAAGTACCAAGTCATCAAAACCCCAACAACCTCCACACATGTGAAACAACCACTAATCAATAGCCTCGATCCATGAGAAATGCCTCCACGTTTTTGCAAGCAAGGGAGTGCTCCATGAGAATGAGGTGTATAATATCATAAAGTGCAATCTCAACCTCAAAATACAACCAAGAAGCCAAGCACTCTAGCAATGGAGTCCATCTGTGCAACAAGGAGTGGGTTGGTCCCTCCATACATACAATGCAAGCCTGGAAAACCATCAAGGAATGGAGCACTCCACAAAAAGGAGTGTCTATTTCATTAGTCATCACCATAAGACCACAATAGACACCTCAAACCCCAGGGCACCCTCACCCAAGGTGTTAGAATTTGATGGATTGTGCTCATTTTACCATCGACAATATCACTATTGTCACTGTTATTGCGCAGTTTGTAGCAAGGATAAAAGCTTGAGGTTTAAAGGTCAAACTGGCGTAACAGGAACCAATCCCACCCAATGTCACCACAATGGGATGGTTCTTTCTCTTTAGGGAGGTGAGGCCTAGGGGAGACGTCCCTGGTGACCTGGGTTTTGAGAAGGCAAAGAGGATAATAAGACAAGGATACATTTCCCCCCTCACAAGTCACCATCGAGCAGATAGTCCTGGCTAAACAACCAATAATAAAGTAAACCCCCAAAGATATACCTGCCTGAGACAAAGCAACAACAAATGATATATGCAAGCTAGCTCTATGGGTTAGTACTTCATATAAATAGATGACTATTTGATAAACATATAAGCAATTTAACAATAAATATTGACGAAGTCAATGTTTATAAAATAACAAATGAAAATAATATCACTTCTTTAATAAATGCTGGAATAATGTGGCATTCAATGCAATAAATCAACACTTCATTCAATAAATGCCTTAAATCACCATTCAATTGCTTACAAGACAAAACGTTTGCTGCACAAGGGTATTAATAGCAAGAGATGACGACAACAACAGGTTAGTTAGGTTAGTTCTTAGGCTAAGGTTAGTAGTTAGGGTTTGATTCAAAGAGTTTTGAGAGTTGTTTGTGATAAAGGTCACTTCAGCGCATGAGGTCTTAGGATTAGTGCCTTAGGGTTAAATGGAGTCAATAGTGAAGGACGCAAGAGCTGAAGGAGACAAAAGTCAAAACGGCTAAGGACTAGAGGGAGAGACTTTGAGGTGTTGCTAAGGCAAGGCCTCAAAGTCAAAACCCTAGGGGAGAGAGGCTCACTTTGGTGTAGGTGAACTAGGCCTCAGTGCTCTCTCCTCCTTCCTTAACTCAGATGGCAAAACGACTAGCTAAAAGATGAAGCATAAAACCAAAACTAGAGGGTTTGATGAAGCAAGGTGTTGCTACAACAAGGCCTTTTTGTTGAAATAATGTAACCGCAAAGAGTATTCTTATTATTATTGATATATTATTTATAGGATTAATCCCCATTGTGGATTAATCATGTTGGTAATTGTATTAGGACCAAATCCCCTTTTGCGGATTGGTCAACAGACAATTATAATAGGAAGAATAAGAAGTCGGCCCTAGCAGTTAATAAGAAGACCCAGAAATATAATAAAGGTGGGTTTACCCACCCAGATTAAGAAGTCGGCCCTGCCAGTGAAGAGACACTTCACACATGCCAGAACTTGTATAAATAAAGGAGGCTA
>SNQJ01S0117738.1:0-20871 GCA_010110895.2 Picea sitchensis
TTCCATAATTATTAACAAACTTGCGATAATAACCTGTTAAGCCCAGAAATCCACGCAATATTTTGAGAGTCTTTGGGTGAGGCCAGTCTTGCATAGCTTCAATCTTTTTAGGATCCACCCTGACGGCATCCTTTCCAACCAAATGACCCAAGTACTTGACTTCTGAGGCACCAAAATCACATTTAGATTGTTTCAGGAAAAGTTGGTACTGAGAGAGTAGATGGAAAAATTGATCCACATGAGCAAGATTGTTTGTCCGGGTTTTTCTATAGATGAGGATATCATCAAAGAAAACTAAGACAAAATGACAGAGAAAAGGATGGAAGACATGATTCATGAGGCTTTGGAAGGTGGAGGGGGCATTACAAAATCCAAAGGGCATGAACAAAAACTCATAGTGGCACTCATGAGTTCGAAAGGCAGTCTTGGGAATTTATGCCTCTTTCATATGTATCTGGTAGTAGCCACAACGAAGATCAATTTTAGTAAAGAACTGGGTGCCACTCAATTCATCCAAGAGGTCATCAATGACAGGAATGGGAAATTTGTCTTTAATGGTAAGTTTGTTGAGGGCACAGAAGTCGGGACACATTTGCCAAGAACCTTATTTCTTTAGGACCATGACCACGGGAGAAGAGTAGGGGCTCATACTAGGGTGGATAACGCCTGCATTAAGGAGTTCCTAGACCATTTTCTCAATTTCATTTGGGAAAAGGGGTGACGATATAGATGGATATTGGGAGGAAGGATTCTTGGTACAAGCGGAATGGAATTATCATGAACACCATGGGAAGGAGGGAGTCCCTGGGGAGTGGAAAATACCACTTCATGTTTAGAAAGGATCGATTGTAGGTCTTGCGGCACCGAGGGTGTCTATGTTTCTTGTATGGCATGGAGTTGGGAAATAACACCAGAATGACCTTTCTTGAGCATATTTTCCATCCGATGGGAACTAATGATCTCAGGTGAACTGATGGTGATGCCTTGGAACTTATATTGTTGTCCCTCCTGGTCGAAATACATGGTTAATTCCTTAAAATCAATGAGAATGGGACCCAAAGTCCTTATCCAGTCTACACCCAACACAATGTCACAACCGCCCATGTCGATAGCAAACATATGATATTTCAGGTGGTAGTCACCAATTTGGAGACGCACATTTTCACAACGCCCTCCACATTTCATGGAGCCACCATTGGCAATCTTGATTTGGAAATTATTGAGTGCATGGATGTAGCAATGAGTTTCTTGGGAAATTTGGCGATGAATAAAATTATGGGTGCCTCCACTATCAACCAGAATGATGACCTTCCTATCCTTGATGTAACCGATTAGCTTGAGAGTTTGGGGAGCAGAGAAGCCAATGAGAGCATTTATGGAAATGACCGATTCTACTTCAGGAGGGTTTGAGGGAGGGGTTATGTCAGTGGTTTCAGGTGACTAAGACACAAGGGGAGTTTCAACATCCTCTTCCAAAATATCTTCCAAGATGGCCATAAAAAGCTTGTGTTCCTTACACTTGTGGCCCAGGAAATATTTTTCATCACAATTATAACAAAGGCCTTTGAGTTGGCATTCATCCATTTCATCCCTAGTCAATTTTTGGATCTTTAGTGGAGCGGAGGGAGTAGTGGGATTTACTAGTTTAGTGTGAGGGATAAAGGAGGGTTTCCAGTTTTGAGAAGATAAAACCTGTTGTGCTTCTTTGTCTCTTTTAGTAGCCTCCACCCAAATCTAAGGCCAACCCTGAGGACATGGGCATGAATATCATCCTTGAGGCCACTGATAAAACACTCTTGAAGAAAGGCATCAAACATGCCCTCTGTCCGAAAAGCCAAGTGCTCAAAAGAAACTATAAAGTCTTCTACTGTGACTTATTGTTTAAACTTTGTAAAATGACCCAAATGGTTGGTGTCAGTGTCAAATCATTCATAAATATCTGCCACAAAGTGTGTCCAAGCAATATACCCTTGACGGGCAGTTTTTCTCCATTGCCACCATTGCCAACGTTCTTGATCTAGATGGAGAACACCATACCAGATTTTCGCCAAGTCATTTATAATGTCGTATAAAGAGAAATAATGTTCCATTTGGGTTTCCCAACCAGTGGGATCCGAGCCATCAAATTTGGTCACATCCACCAGCGAAAGGCGTAGGTTACATTGAAAGTGATGGTGCTGAAAGTTATGGGAACACGAAGAATTTCCAGCTTCAGTATGTGGAGGTGGGTCAGATAAAGGGTTATCCGTAGGGATATGCAGCTTGGTGGAGAGCATCGAAATGACAAATTAAATATGGGTAGTCAGGTCTTCTTTGATTTCATCCATTGAGGACTGCATGGTTGTATTGATGGCGGCAACATTGGCACTAAGTTGTTTCACTTCTTGTTGGGTCTTGGTGAAATTAGATTGCAGGGTATTGAAGTGAGCTTCCAAGTCTTAGCTATGGGTATGGGTCATGATGATGAGGGAACCTAAATGGGGCAGGTGGGATCAAAAGTTTTGCTGAAAAAATGATGTGTATGAATGTGATAAGGGCGAAGAGATGAATCCGATGGAATAGGTCTCAAATAATGGTGCAAAAATTTATCGACTTCTTTTTTTTTTTACACCTACGGAGTTATACTCCGGTCTGAAGAATACTGCAGTGATGAAATGGCCAAATTCTTAACCAGGAAGAAATTTGTAGTGATTTGGCAACCCGAACACAGTTGCGTGGTAATAGATCTTGTCTGCTTTAATTTGTTTATGTTTTTGTACCCAAGGGTTAGGTATTCAAGGGTTCTACAAACATGGGTTTGACCTGTGCTATATCTCTTTGATATACATGTGAGGTCCAACAATAGTACTTGGCCCAATATCTCAGGGAACTAACTAAGGAGGCTAGACCGCGCCCTTAGCCATACTACCCAACTACCCAGGTACTAGAGAGTATCTTCATGAGTGTTGTTCTCGGTGGCACTATAGCAGTCAAGGGGCCAATCAGTTTATCTAAAGAGGGCTTCAAGTAATCTAGATCGATCCATACACAGGTGTTGTCTGATGCGCTACCACTCAAAGGGGTACCAACAGGGGTTACAAGGGTGGCCAACAAATGTGCACTTAAGTACCACTTGTATTTCCTGCGTGTATGAATCTCTCAACCGCGGGTTTATGCATGTAACGACAGATCTTTGTGGCTTAAATATGATGGAATACGTCTCTACCCTAAAAAAAAATTTAACCCACAATTTCTGCTGAGGAAAGTGCTTTGAGACCACTTGTAATATACCAGATATAAAAAGTATGCAGAACAGAAATAAAATGCTAGAAATGGAAAAATAACAGAAATATAACCAGAACAATCACCACAATAACACTGAAATGATATAAGAATAAAAACAGAAATAGCACTTTGATTCTGAGAGCAATGTTCATGGGCATCTTCGAGGGGGAAACCTCCAGTCGAGCAGATCCCTATTACAATAATATCCAAGATAGGCTTCTCATACCCTTGACTCCTATTTATACTAAATATGTCTATCAAAAGAATCATCTAGAGGAAGATCCTTCTAGAAGCAGAATATTCTATTAGGTTTTCTTACATTCGACTTATTTTATTTTATTGCAAGGCCTTATTAATGTTGACCTTTATTACATCCAAATATATTTTTATACCTATGTGCAGGTTAGGACCCTAACAACTGAATACCTTCTAACATCCCTCAAATCTCACGGTCTAGATCCAACCACGTGGATCCATAGATCCACGGCTAATGTTACTTCGCGAATCCATCCTCCGGGAGTTTTGCAAAGCAAACTCCTCTTTTCTCTCAAAGTTGGACAACTTCAAGCTGACCACAACCCAGATCTAACGGTTGGTAAAATTCTTGAAGCGTCCTTGAATTGATGGATTTAGCTAATTTAGGCTTCGAAGATTCTCAACACACCACCCCTCAAATTCCTCGGAGTGCTCAGTATCCAGACTAAAGGATCTAGCACCACACATCCTCTATATATAGAGGCATGAGAGGGATCCCAAAGTATCCTTAGATCCATGATCCACATTACTTCATGCCTCCGGCCTTCGGGGGGTTTTAACATTACAACACCCCTATCCTCCTGAAGTGGTCAACACTGGGTTGACCACATCGTAGATCCAATGGTTGGGATAGTTCCCGGGAATCCTTAGATCTACGGCCTAGATTAACTTCGGACTCTGGGACTTTGGAGGATCCATCTCCCTTACAATGAATACCAAAGTTTGCAAAACTTGCAAAGACTGAAGGTGGCAAGGAGTTAACACCTGCAATCCTTCTCCAAATCCAATGGTCATGACATACCTTGGTGATCTGGATTATTTTCAGCACAAAATGAGAGAGGAGATATAATAAATAAATGCATAGAGATATCGAAAATATCCAATAACATAACATAAATATATCATAGATGCAACCATAAACACAGATATATAGTAATACACGATTTTTATTAATGAAATAAATGTACAGAGTGTAAAAAAACAGAGTGAAAGACTCGCTAGAATGGTGGAAGCTTATCTCTGAGAAGAAATGTGACGGCTACTCGCATTCGCAAGAAGATGATTACCATGAGGCTCTATAGGAATTTTTACAATAAACAGGAATGCCAAAAACCCTAGACAACCAAAAACCTAACCCTAGGAGATGAAGCGCCAAAAGTCATGTGGGCCCCGTTTGGGTAAGTTAGCACATCAACTTCCGAGGGTCGTAACGTTTGCATATGATCTCCATTTTAGGTGTATGATAGCACATTGGAAAGGTATCATCGAGGAGATTCATTTTCGGGGATCAATCGTGCCTCTGGATGCTCGATCTCTAAAAACCTTCATTTAGGCCCTCAAAATAGCCCCGGAAGTTAAAACTGCTAAAAATAGTAAATTGCCAAAATTGTCAGAGAACTGTTTTGAGATAGTTAGAAAAGGTGGGTGGCCACCGATATCCACCTGGATCAATCCTCCCTTCTTAGGAAGCAATGGTATCCATTGTGTTGAGTGCCCAGGGAAGAGGGAAAAGAATTTATTGAATCTATATCTTGATGAGTTTCTTGCCTTGTTGGAGAAGTTGCATTGCTTAGCTTGTTGAAGGTTGTCATGAACATGTGGCTGGAAGGGTTGGACCTTTTTAACTAGTATGGCTACATGAGATGCCTGTGTGCATAAGGGATATTTGTGCTTTTCTAAAACCTTGTCGACCTGCTTCTGTTGGATAGAAGGTTCTTGGGGTGAGGTTGTAGTGGTTGCATTGTCCTTTTGTTCCCCTTTTGAATAGATTGTGATGAAGCTGAATTTTGCAGTATGAGATACTACCTTGCGACACTATTTAGGTGGAACAATAGTTGTAACTACCTCTGCTATTCTGTAGAGATGACCCCCCAAAGTAACTATGACACTATGTGGTCGAGACTCGTAAAAAACATGGCGTCTCCACATGTATGGTTGGCCCAAGAGGACATCACAAACATCAGGTGGGGAAACATCACATAATACCACATCCTTGATGGGTTGGATGTCGTATGATAATCAAAACTGTTGGCTGACGTGAATATCTAGTCCTTAAACAAGCCACCCGATGGTGTATGGTTGTGGGTGTGTTGTTGTTGACAATCCCAACTATTTGATGACCTCTACTAAGATGAGGTTCTTATGGCTTCCGCTATCAACAATAAAGTGCAGTGGGGTCCCCTTCACCCACATATGTGAATGAAAAAGACGCTCCCCCTCTTCAGGATCTGTTGTTTCTTCTGGTTGAATTGTTGTAGTCACGAAAATAGAAGTGGGGTCTTCTTCAATGATCTGTCATTTACCCATATTTTCATAATCATATTATGAATCAAGATTCAACTCCTTATATTTGATCTCTGCCACCAATGACTATTTTGAGCGACATTCATCGGTGTTGTGCCAGGGGATTTTGTGGAAATCACACCATTTTCTAGTGTCCTTCTTTGTCTTCATGTGACCCTTCTTTTCCTGTGGCTTGGACTGGTTTTTGGGAGACTATTTGTTAGGGTCGTCTTTGTCATACTTTGGTTGTTGCAGATTTTCATACCTAAACTCCTGTTTGTTCTGGTGCTTAAATTTCTGCTCGATTTTAACATCATATCTATATGCAACACCGAGTGATGAGATGTACAAAAAATCCATTTCAGTTTGGATGTATCTGTGTAGAGCCCCATGGTATTTCAGAACCAAATTTTGTTCAAAGTCTTTGCTACCCAGCTTGGTGCGCAAGGTATGGAAGGTATTGGTGAACTATGGAACTTCTTGGCCCCTCTCTTGCCGCGGTGTGGTCCATCTCATGTACTGATCCTCATAGTTTCCAATAGGGTAATATTGTTCCTTTACCGCATCCACAAAAAAATCCCAAGTGGGCTCAGCCCCATATATTCTAGACTCCTCTATGGAAATTTTCTCCCAGTAAGTTTCCCACTAATGTTTAACATGGGGGAGAGCTTTAAGGAGTGTGAAGGTGATCTTTTCCCTGTCAGAAAAATGGTGAACAAAGAAATAACCGTCTAGTATATTTAACCATTTGTCTAGGGCATCCGCATCTATATGACCTTCAAATATGGGAATATCAAAATTAACTTGTACCTTGAAAGGAGAGGTGCTTACAAAGTGGTTGTTTGATGAAGATCTGCATGTTGCTATCGGCAGACATCGAAGGATGTGGGAAAAATTCTCCATCATTTCATCCCTCTGTCGTGTGAGTGCTTGTTCAAGCAATAGATTTATAGGATCGTCTGCTCCATCATTTTTCTTTTCTTTCGCCATGGAGGGTTTCTTGGGCATGTGAGAGATATTTTCTTCAAGAGAGACAACCTCAATACCTAACTTGTTATACTTGGACCTCGTCGAGGACATGCACTGAAAAAAATGATCACGAGCATCTTGCTCTATTACCATTGATCCAGATTATTTTCGGCACGAAATGAGAGCGGAGATATAATAAATAAATGCACAAAGATATCACAAATATCCAATAATATAACATAAATATATCATAGATGCAACCATAAACACAGATATACAGTAATACATGATTTCTATTATTGAAAGAAATGTACAGAGACTGTAAAAATATAGAGTGAAAGACTCGCTAGAATGGTGGCATCTTATCTCTGAGAAGAGATGTGACGGCTACTTTCATTCACAAGAATATGATCAAAATGAGGATCTGAAGGCCTTTTTACAATAAACAGGAATTCCCAAAACCCTAGACATCCAAAAACATAACCCTAGGAGATGAAGCACCAAAAGTCATGTGGGCCCCGTTTGGGTAAGTTAGCACATCAACTTCTCGGGGTCGTAACTTTTGCATGTGATATCCATTTTAGGTGTATGATATCTCGTTGGAAAGGTATCGTCAAGGAGATTCATTTTGGGGGATCAATAATTCATTTTCCTATCTTTGATAATCTTGATCTCGAAAAACCTTCATTTAGGCCCTCAAAATAGCCCCGAAAGTTAAAACTGCTAAAAATAGTAAATTGTCAAAATTGTCAAAAAACTGTTTTGAGCCAATTGGAAAAGGTGGGTGGCCACCAATATCCACTTGGATCACTTGGGTCCTCTCGAACGGATCTCATCCGCTCGTCTTTCAAACGAAAGGATATTCCCTTTCGAGACTTAAATCTCATCATCCTTCCTAAGTTTCATCAATTCTGAAGGACTTAGGCACTGGCGCGCGCTTCGCGCTCTTTATCCTGAGCTTAAAAAACTCCCTTTTCCCCAGGGGCCTCAAAAGGCTGGGAATATTGACATGCATATGGGGAAACTATGTCCAAGGTCGACGAACTCACAGGTCATCTGCTTAAAATTGAGCCACTACAGGGCTCGAGCATTTATAAAAACTATATAGCTCCTTACTTACTTAACTATACAATCAAGAAAAGATAAAGGGATACAATATATCCATAAATAAAACATGCACATCCCTGCAACATTCATAGGATATCCAACTTTAATCTACAATTACAGTCCAATTACATAGGATATGAGAACACTTATCTATTACAGGTTGTAGCCAACTAACTAACTATGGGTGTCCACATTTCTACCCAACCATAGGCTCAAAGGAATTTATTCTTAGCGCTTTGGCCACCCCCATGCCAAGCCATGATATCACTAGGGAATTTATTCCAATTCTCAACGGTCCTTTCTCTTTCACATCTTCTGTGAGGTTTACCAGATGCTTACTCAACATCAAGCTCGTGACCTTCTGCTTAAGTCTCGTTCTCTGCTACAGAGCTCCTTGCATTCTCTTATCTTCCTTTTTATTCTTTTCATGCCTTGCACGCACATCCTTCCTTGAGAAGGTTATCCTTCCTATCATGTTCCTTCTGTCAGAAGGAAACTCGGGTTAGTTTAGGTCTGCAGGACCCTGTAGTAATTTGGGTTGACCTTATACAACTAGACCATGCTTCCATTCATGGGGGTGGTTGATGGTTCAACCACTGGTTCTTTCTTCATTAACTGATTCCTCCTTGGGAACCGAAGGAGGTTTGTTATCCTCAAAAAGGTAAATTTGGGGCCATTCTATATAATGAACCCTCTCTTTTATTTTTCACATTCTTTCCTCTAGTGATATCATGGCTAGTACTTTCAAGGATTTGCCCCCATAGTCAGTTGTTTTCAATTCAAACAATAATAAATTTACATTGTTCCCATGCCATAGCACAGTGATTATGATTAATTATTAATTACAAGTTGGGGGAAACAGGGGTGTTACAATCCCCTCCCCCTTAAAAGGAACATCGTCCTCGGTGTTGTTTATTAGTAACACATGTCAGGCCTTTCTCATTTTGTTTCTTCAGAAGTCTTGACCCTCTTTCTTGGTTAGGTCCTTTTCAGTCTCTTGTCCTTCTTCTCCTACCTTCAAAACATTCTTGGACAACAAGCACATTAATCATATTCTCATGCGAAAATATTTTACTAGTGTTCAAAATTCTAGAGGAAAACTTCATAATCTAGCACAATACTTATTTGTGCAGTTCATAGATTTTCATCCACATGGTTGTCTTGTTGTCTTGGCTCACTATTGTTCCTTGACATACCCATTGTGTGTGTGATCCCAATCAATATTTTATAATAATTATCAAATTCTCATCTTCCTTGTAGTCACTCACCCTCCAGGACCAGGTTCAGGCATCCCCTTCTCTGTTATACAGTCCCTCGAGCGATCCATCTTTCCTTGCCAAGGATTTCTTGCACAAGAATAGTTCTAGAGACTTAATTAAGACTTATAGTTGAGGCGTCCCTCATAATTTCTTTTTCAAGGCATCCCCCCAGCTTGTCTTACCTCAACACAACATATTCCAGGCAATTATGGCTTACCACGGGGTTCGCATGGCTCAGCAGTAGCCATTTTTCATGCTTTTCACTTTGAAAGCCTTCATCTATCCTTTCTTCTCACCTGTATCAAAGGTATATAGAAATTCATGAGACATCACCATAAATTCTAAATTTCAAAATTTTATTGCAAATATGTCACCTACAGATTTCCAATTCCACATTTTGTTTTTCCAGATTTGTTCCACACAGAGAACAAATTCACAAGAATGGGACTTTCCTCCCCATAGAAGTTTATCTCAGCAAACAATTGGTCTTCCTTATGGGATTACAATATTGCCATATATATATATATATATATCCAAACAAACTGTTAGTTTATCATGTTTATATATATATATATATATATATATATATATATATATTCTCACCACATTTAAAATATCATCACAACCTTTCTTAACTCTTGTGCATTCTAACCATTGAAAAACATGGAAGGAAACATCATCCCTTACCTATGCATCATTTCATCCTACCAAATTTTCAAAATCTAATTCAGATATCAATTGACTTTAATGAATGTGCCAACATTCATGGCCACATTCATACCCAATGCACCCTTGCATTGGTCTCAAGTTTTCCACACTTTGTGACAAGCACTTTTCCATGGTGTGTTTGAGCTTAACCAAGATTTTCGCCATATGGCTTATTCATCTTCGTTCATTATTGTAGTTGGATTGTGCTTCCTTCTATAGGTTGATCATGATCCCAAGTCGGCACATATGAAACTATAAGTTTCTCTTGAATGCACCCAAGAATTATTTCTTCGTTAGTAACCAAGGTTCCTACACTCATGGCCACCCAAATTTTATTTTCTTTGACACCCATACAATGTAATTAAAATTTTGGAAAGTCCTCCTTCGTCAATGGAAGTTCCATTGTCTTCCCTTTATGCAAACATGCATTTCCTTGAAGCAATTTCATGCAATGTGCTAACTATGAGCACCTTTATTCCCATAGCACCAATCCCCATGACCACAGTCTAACGCAGAGTGCTAAACTCTATCTTCCTTGACTAGCCTAGAGGAACTCTGTTTCCTCTCCATGTGACTCAGAGTTGTGACCTCATCTCTATTATTTTTAGGTGCTATCCTTTCAGCTCCTGTATCCAGGCGCTATGATCCTGGCTTAATCCCTTGTCTGCAAATCAATGGTGTAGATATGTCTTCCCCCATATCCAACGATGGCAAGGGATTGCAGAACCTCAACTAGATTGCAGTTTAACTCTCCTCCTGATCTCTGCAATTAACATGGGTTGTTCGATCTACGATCGGATCCCAAACTAAAAACAACACTATATTGGGTTTAAATTATGGTTACAGGTCTCGACATTAATCCGTGTTCATATGCAATATCTGCAATGATCGTGGGTCATCGATATTAGCCCTCGATCGATTTTAAACCACACGATTTCCAAATATTAATAATTCCAACACAAAAGTGTTTGACAGAGAATTCAAAGGTTCGATTTTCTAAATTCAACCATAGAACCCAATCACAGTACGCGTTTACGCGGCATTAACGCATGGGTTCCTTGCAAGTTCACCCCCGATCGTTCATTGATTAGTGTTTCACAACGATTGTGGAACCCCAATATTCTCGCTCTTTAGCGGAGATTTCAACCTCTATAATCTGAAAAGTGCTCGCCTGACTCTTTTAAACGGGGTCATTGATACTCCACCCCAACGATATCAATGGTTTTGGTTGATTGTGGAGTGTGAACTAGTACATCCGTTAATTTTTCCTTTGTGTTCCACAATGATCCCTGACCGTCGATCTAACCGAACGAATGGTGTTTGATCTGTTAATTTTAGTGGATATTGAAGTCGATCTAATGACTGAGATCGATTTTCTCTTTGATGAATGGCTTGCATTCATCTGCTCTGTCGGGTCCTTGATTAACTTGATTCGATCATGGTTTTGTTCCTGAATCATACTCTACTTGGGTATCCATGGCATACAACTGCCTTTGAAAATTTTGTGCATAACATTAAGGCAATAAAACATTTTCAGACATGTCCTACCATATCTTTATGCACTTAATCACATTATCCTTAATGTTTCCATGAGTGCAACTCAAATAGATATCGATTGTTTCTACAACAATACAACCATCATAATTATGGTGTCAAAACATTTTACTTTCATCAACATACCATCTTTCTCATCCCAGAGAAAACATAATACTCAGCAAGAAAATAATTGAGGGCTCTCCCCTTCTTCCAATTCTTTCTACACCGCCTAGGACTTTTCAGCCTAGTTGAGTTATCTCTAAGGCCTCACTGCATTTTCTTAATCATGGCTTCAACCAAGCCTATTAAGTCAAACATACTCATTTATTCATTTAATCATACTCAAGGGGTTTATTTTCCTTCTACCAGCTGTACCAGTTTCCACAACTTCTCTTTTAATCCTATGACTCTGTTACACAATTCAAGGTTCTTAGGGTGAGAAAATTGTTCCTCCTTTTCTCCCCCTTTACTTATGCAATCTACTTCTTATTGTGATATTTCTACTATTTTCTTGAGCAGCCTCGATTAGGCTCATCCTAACTCTTAGGATACATCAGCATGCTTTAATAGAAAATCCTTTTGTCCATAATGAATCATGAACCTGTGCATCTTGCACATTACCATTCGGTTATCAGAATGGTCAAGATTCATTACTAGTCTTCTATTCATTACATGATGTTTTTCAAAATGTAATCCAGGATTCTTATATATATATATATATACATACTTGTAGATCGTTGCTTAATTCTCAACAGTCAATAAGGTTGTGACTTTGTTATCCTGACAAATTCTTCACACAGTTCCTCCACAGGGAACTCCTTCAGCATGCAACTTCCTTATTGCACATCCTTCACTATCTGTGATAGACTCAACCTTGATTTGGCTTTAGCTGGGTACCAAATATTTCATAAGGAATATAAACATGAATCTTTGTCATGTGTCCAAATTATGTATCCACACATATTATGGTTTTTTTAACTTACATCCATGATGTGCTTAACCATATGCATAATCATAAGCATGTGTGTAGTTGGCATAGGTAAATTTCAAAACCCACCTAAATATCTATTTTAAAATCAGTGAACTCATGGTTGTTCACAATCATTCTCATGTGACCCTCAAAGGAAGAATCATTCAAAGCTATCATTCAAAGAAGAACTTATGTGACTCTTCAAAATGGAGTCAACCATGCATCTATGGTATTCAATCAATCTTGGCAAGTGCAATTATTGCCTTACATATCACTCATCAAGGAAACCATATTGTTCCTTTAGTTAATATTTATCCTTACATCATGCATGTGCATCACTTTCACATTTAATATATTAATATCAGTCTTCATGTCAAGAAGCCTCACAATGCATTAACCCATTCATTCAAACACATACAAACCTAGCCAAACATTCAGCATGCAAGCTCATTGCTTGCACCCTTTCCATCTCATACATGCACATGGACATATCAAACTTCCAGATCCTCCTCCAAGGATATTTCTTTCATCCTTATGACAAGTCTCATAGGGACACTCAACACTAAGCTTCTCTCTCAGTTGAGAGCGTGCAGTCATTCACAAGATATCCACCTAGCATTTTAATAGACATAGTCATAACTATGTTTCCCTTTCTATGTGATAACAACTAGCAAGAAAACACTCTTGCCTCAACTTTCATGAAAAAATTTCCCACTCATAAATACAGTCTGGGAAATTATAACCATGCCCAAGGTGATAAAACAACCAATCTATCTTCCAACTGGTCTTGATCAGCAAACCTTCTGATCAAGGAAATCCTTTTCTAGATTCCCTTCACTAGGGTGAAACTATATCTATATGGCTACCATCCACCATTGGATGTCAATCTGACCCATTGTGCTTCTAGAAGTGCCCCAACACTTCCTTTACCACATTCAGGATCAACATTTAATCAACTATTTTACCTTAATTATAGTAAATTTTTAATGTCTAATAACATTTCGACTATTCCCTTAAAGCCCAAATGCAATTTCGAGTTATGTTTCTTACTAAGTATTCTAGTTCATAAATCCAAAGTATCTTTAGGTAAAAAACATTCTTAACCATTAAACCTAGAACTCTTCCTTCTGTTTAGCAACAATCAGGGACGGAGGCCACTCTCCTCCCACAAGAATTCTAGAAGATTAGTTTCCTATCCACCAAGTAAGGGAGGATTCTTTTATTTCTCATTGAATCACTCTATATTTCTACAGCTCTGTTTATAAGCTTGATTAGAAAAAACCCTGCCCAACAATTCTTGTACACAAAAACAAAATTTGTATCTCAGTTCCCTTCGAAACTCGAGATTTGTGCATGCTCTCCCTTTTCATAGAATGGTCACCAGACTCATTCCTCTGATTGTGAGGGATTATACACATATACAAGGTTTATCCCTTCATTAAAGCAATAATTATTACTACTACGGATCCTTTCCATCCATTCACA
Organism: Picea sitchensis; assembly: GCA_010110895.2. Taxonomy (NCBI): domain Eukaryota; kingdom Viridiplantae; phylum Streptophyta; class Pinopsida; order Pinales; family Pinaceae; genus Picea; species Picea sitchensis. The sequence goes on from SNQJ01S0117738.1 coordinate 13,837, forward strand.
TCCAAGTATTTATATTAGTGCCCATCAGCATAATCCCACTCCTGTGGGATCGACTATCATTTCCCAAATAAATGACAGGATTCATTTTCCATAGACTAGCATGATTCAATCTCATAGGGTAAAATCCCAACTGTATTTTAATATGCATCCTTCTACTCAAGGAATTTATGCAGAAAATTTATGTTTGGCAGTAATATTCTCCACAGGCTCATCTTAGCCTTGGTAACCAAATCTTATGACTATACAACATGTACAATTTCCTAGTGAAGTCAACTTCTTTATTTGGAAACGACAAAACATCTATAAACAACAACGGGTTTCATTCCTCTCTCTAGTAGAGGTTTGACTAAACCTCTTAGGAATGTGGTAATATAGGGTGTTACCCCTTAAATTCCTCCAAAAATATTTTCATATGACTCGTGCATGAGCCCAAGCAGGCCAAGTGTTGGTTCTGTGCTCTGATACCAATTTGTAACACACTCAACCCCTGAGTAACTTTCCTAGGGATGGGGTATCAAAATTTCTCTCTCCTTAAAATCGCAAATCCTCTATCTAAGGTCTTTATTGTATTCTACTTACTCGTAGAATTCTAATGACTACTACCATGCTCAAATATGAGCTTTGGTTTACAAGTTATGGATTTCCAAAGTTCTTCGGGAGTTCCTAGGTTGAGGGCCACGTGGCATCCACGTGAATCCACCTCACATGTATTGTCTCCAAATTCCTTCATCCACGGTGGAATTACATCCACCATCTGATCCCACGATTAGACTCAATCTTCATCTAACATGCAGGCCAACAGGAAATTCGACACTTTGGCACTTCGGTGCTTTGGCGTTGAATTCCTCCTTACTGTCTATGCACAATACCTTCCGGAGTCTCAAACTCCGGAAGTCCTATAATCTTTCCACATGGTTCCTAACTTTGGGCCTTTTGGCTCCCTCTATTACGCTACACCCCAAATCCTCTGGAGTCTCAAAGTCCCGGACTCCCGGAGTTCGCTACACCCCAAACCCTCCAGAGTCTCAAAGTTCGAGACTCTCAGAGTTCTGGTCACTTCACCAACCACTTTGTCTAGGCAAGCACGTACCAAGGGCTTACATGTAGAAGGGTCAGAGGTGACACATGTCACATTTCAATAGGTATATAGGGTCTACGAAAATCACAGATTGAGTTAACACGTGGCACATCAATCGTGGGTCCACATCACCCTGGTGACGTTGTCTTGCCATGTCATGCCAGACTAATAGCCTTCTTTTGAGCACTCAATACACCCTAAAAATTCTTATCAAAGTTTGTCACTTTTTGGGTACCACTTGTTTTCTTCACTGTCTGACTCGATTTCATTTTGGGAAATGGTTTATCTTTGTTTTTTTCATGTCTCTTATCACCTAGTCAGTTTTGTTTGTACTTGTGAAACCTCATGTCTAAAATACCTTAACACCCAAATTAAGAATCGACAGCTAAACACTAGACCTAGCATGCTCAGGTTCAGCATCAGAAAGAATTCAAGTAAGTAAATGAAGTACACTAAGACAACAGTAATCAGGCATCGATTCTCATTAGCGTCAGCAGAAGGCAGTTTTGGGTTTTCATAATTTATTCACATAAAGGTTCGAGAGATAGTCGATCCCCTTCAGTATCGGAAAAATATGAGAAAGACAGACGCTAATAAAGGACATAAAGAAATCTTCGATAGTCAATGCCCGATGCACTTTATCGAAATCAGGTAAATCTAGAAATACCACAAAAACCATTTCGGTCGTGATAAATTTATCTTCGATCACCAATCCCCAATGCGTTTTTGACATCGAGACTTTTTTTAGGGAGTCGATTCGAAAGCACTTGGGTAGGTTTATCATCGATCACTGATCCTTGATGCTTTTCGGTGTCAACAAGTTAGGTTTGGGTTTTAGAAATGTATGGCTTAAATAAATTCCCAGTCTCGACTCCGACTAACACGAGAAAATGAAGTCACTGGTCTCAAATGCCATGTGTATTTACTATGTAAGAGGGTTGTAATTTTGGTTTTATCTGAGTCATTTGGTTCCCTACTAGGTCCTAGTCAGCCTCCTAGTCCAGCTTTTCCATGTCATCTTTATGCGGCAAAGATCGTCGGGATCCAGGAGATTTTTTGGAGGAGGATATCAATGAAAATGTTCACATCACAATCCCAACCCCCGATCCACCAAGCGAAGAGGAAGCCTATGGGATGTTTGCGGCATAAGATAAGATCATATTTTGGACATTTAATGAACTAGTTAATGCCCGATCCCACATTAGTTGCTACCCCATGCACCAATTAGACAACAACATTTTGAAATCACTGATATACCACATTACCACCCACACCTTCTTTGTCAACCCACGATGAATTTAAGTTTAAAGACCTATGAATATCCGACGAAAGATTTGTTGAAATTTCACTCATAACCTAAATTAAAATGACTGACATGGTAAGGTCATCTCTTTTTAAATCTCTAGAACCATTTTGAACAAATTCATTATGCACGTAAGTTGCCTCCTAGTCAGCTTTTCCATGTCATCTTTGTACGGCAAGATCGATCGGGATCGGAGATTTTGCAGGAGGATATCAATGAAAATGTTCACATCACAATCCCCACCCCTGATCCACCAACTGAAAGAGAGGAACGATGGGATGTTTGCGGCATAAGATAAGATCATATTTTGGACATTTAATGAACTAGTTAATGCCCGATCCCACATTAGTTGCTACCCCATGCACCAATTAGACAACAACATTTTGAAATCTCTGATAGACCACATTACCACCTGTGCCTCCGTCGTCAACCCACGATGAATTTAAGTTTAAACATCTTTGAATATCTGGTGGCAGATTTGTTGAAATTTCACTCATAACCTAAATTAAATGACTGATGCGACACGATAATGTCATCCTTATTTAAATCTCTAGAACCATTTTGAACAAATTCATTATGCACGTAAGTTGAATTCCATAGCGTCCAAAAGAGCAAAGTGAGTAACTCGAGACTGTACTGACCCTTTTCATTATCAAAACCAGGTTTAACAAGATTCAGAGGTATGTATCCAAGTCTGTCAATTCGTTGGTTATAATTTATATATGCACACCCAATTTTATTGTACAATCTCGAAACTATGTTATAGTTGCAGTTAATATGTCGTCGAGAAATCCAACCACCAGATGCTCGTCGAGAGAACCAAAGTTGAAAGAAGCCGAGATAGGTGAAGGCTCTTCTCTGGGGACTGAAAGGAAATTGGAGTACGCCCCTAAGGTGGATCTTGTCATCAAAATAACAGCAAAGAAATATTTTTTCTAGCCTCCTGCCTTTGGTGATACAGAGGCATGAACTAGATCCAAGGTAGCGCTCCCGCAATGGTGTTTTCTCTTCAACATAATTAGACGAGAAGAGTACCCAGAGTATATCCCACACAACGACCCGGACGTAAGGGCGCTCGATGACCAAGTGTTCCCAAACATCCGACGATCGTATTTACACATGGTGGCAAGCAAATCCCCCATTTTCCCCTGCATAGAGGTTCTGAAATGGCTCATCGACCATACAGATGGGAATAAGTGCTTGATCAATGATGGTAATGGTGGATGCATTGGATTTTTCCTCCCGACAGAAGTCTAGAAATACTACAACCTCAGGGACCCTAAGGACGGACTCAACACGGACTTCGTGGTGAGGTTCTATGAATTCCATGACACTAGCCAATTGATGGATTCATGGTGGAAAGAGGACAAGAATTTCACTAACCGAAGTAATGGATCGTACAGAACAATCAACCTAAGGGAGCCATACATCTATTTGATGGCTCTCATATGTTGGCTATATGGAGAAAAGGATTGCTCCAAGTTTTCGGAAGCATGGATTCATTTGGTGTACATAGTGGTGATCGTCAGGAGTAGCTTCAACTGGGGAGAAATAATATAAAAACAATTGAGCATCTGTGTACATCAGGCTCAGATGCCAAAGGAAGGGGATGCACCCACTTTCTACATGGCCTCATACCTACTCGACTTCATGTGCACAAGGAATGTCTTCACTGACATGAATCTAAGTTGGCATCTTTCGGAGCTCCTGGTTCACTTCTACTTCATCATACTATGGGAGAACAGGTACAATAATTCTTATTCACTCATCTGCAATGAATTCATCGCTCACATTTATTTTATTATTTTTAAGAAGGAATGCCCAAGACTATCTGCGACAGCCAAGAAAATGATAGCAAAGATAAGCCATTGGTATTTAGAGGAACACTCAACCTACATTAGAGTGTTCTGGTCCACCATAGCACCACATATCCTACCTTGTCATGTCCCAGACTGGCTCTTTGTGGGAGAAATGTGTTATCAGACCATCCTGCAAGGTTATAATGCCACATTGGTCAAAGACAAGAAACGGATTTTCATACCCTACGGTTTTCATATAGTGTTTTATCTGGTGACAGATACTGCTCAAGACAAACTATAAGGGTTGAGACAACTTGAATTCAGGTTSYYGACAGTCTAATTCTGCAAGAACGACCCTAAAGGCCTGGTCCTCCAACATGCTTTGCAAGTATCATCATGATGGCCATATGCTCATGATAAGTTTGAGGATGAAATTTTAATCGAGAGTGCCTAGGATTGGGATGAGGTGGTGCARAGGATGGCCAACCCAAACATGATTAGGTTCAAGGCCATGAGCATGGACAAATAGGTGGAAACGATAGAGCAGTCAACTCAAGAATATCTCAAGGCCAGGGAAGAAATAAGAGCAGCAGAGACAACAGAGGCACAGAGAAGGTGATTACTCTTCATACAAGGGGCACAAAGGATCATCGATCAAATGCAAAATGACCCCAACTTGATAGAAATTACAAGGATCCTGGCCGATGACCCAGTCAAAAGCCGAGGAGAACCAAGTGGCCCAGATCTGATACATAGTGAAGAAACCAACAGGTCAGAAAACCTTGAAGCTCCATCACCACAGGTCGGATCACCAGGGGAATTTTTAGCTCAGCCCAAGATATCAAGGACATCATGAAGGAAAAGTATACCAAATCCCTTGTTCAATTTAATTACCATCTACGATGATGAGGAGAGTTTGGAGGTGTCCCTAATCACTCCGGTGTAAACTATAGAGAAGAAAGAACCTAATAAAGCATCCACCCTGGGTCGCGATGCTCCAAGTCAGAGTCGTCTGCAGAACAAGCATGAGGTAGAAATTTCCTTGGACACTGAGCCACTCAACATACCAGAAACCCCAATGGACAGCTCGAGGGATGAGCTAGGATTGGGCGAATAAGGAGAAGAAATTCCACAGTACGAAATCTGCATCTCAACATCCAATTATCAAGTAAGTACCAAACCTTCCCATGATTCCTTAGTTTTGGATAGTACCTTACCACCCGATGATAAAAAACTAGAGGTCGAGCCATCGGGACATACAGAAGAGATTCAAGAACCCAGTCTTGAACAGATATACACCATTGGGATCCTGGGAAACACTCTTACTTGAGGAAAAACAAAATCCCTAAATTGGTGGATGAGGTCGTCGATATACAAGTAATCACCTATGACCGAAAGAGGAAATCCATCGTGAAGAGAACAACCAAGAAAATGAGGCTTACTTTGGACAGTTCGATCCTCATCACCACAGAGGAGAAATTGATCAGCACAGAGCATGCCAAGATTCCCAAGTTTATCGGTGCAATGATGGTGATTACAGATGCCACCCTGGATAGAGAAAGGAAATATGAAGAAGATTTTTCCACTACACTAAAGGAGTTGGAGCATCTGCACCATTTGAAGAAATATTATCAGGACTACACACAGGTCACAGTATTTTTAAGAAGTAAATTCCAAGATGCCTACAACAGATTCATAAACGAACGACACCTTTTTACTGCAGGGATAACCGACTTCCAAGAAGATACTCTTATGGCACTAGTGACATGAAAAGATGTGGAAATATGGTACGAGAAGGCCCACCAAGAAGTGGAAATAATTGATTACATCAGCATGGTTCAAAAGGGTTGAGACGCCGAAGAGCACGACATTCGGGTGTTGAGGGAAAACAACATAGATTGGATAAGGAATGTAGTCAAATACTGGGTGAAAATGGCCCAAGAACCTCAATAGGAGATTCAAGAGAAATGGGTCGATTGCAAAAGAATCTAGGTCAATATTAGTAAGGAGATGAAAGACATCGGTCTCCCAGAATTCATCTCACCTGAGGACTTTGTTGACTTGCATGACATAGTCAAACATCTAGAACAAGACTCGATGTGGACTGTGGAGATAGAAAAGGTGGCGAACATGGCGCCAGGACAAGTATAGAAGTTCATGGAGGACACGATCAAGTCTTGATCATTATTATAGTAGTTAAGGGTCAAAATAGTCAAGTATCAGGCACGGGCAGTAGAAGTAAAGGAGATCCTTCCGACCCTGATGGACCAACACAGATTCACGTATGCCAACACATCCGAGGAACTCTTTGTCAAATGGTCATAGTATGAGAATATTCATCCACTTCAGTGAAAATATTCGATGACTCTTAGAAGACAGAGAGATGGGAGAACCATGTGGTGATGTTTTGTTTTACTTATCTTTCACTTTTGATAGTTATTTTTAGTTAATGATTTGCTATAAATTAGAGGATCGACCTTTTATAAGAGGTCAATGGTTTTTGGAAAAGACCCTCATTTTTGGAATTGTAAAGCACTATTTCGGAACTACCTTAATTGAGAAGTCATGTTTAGGATAGGAGAAAAATTTATGTTTTACATCAAAGGCGTGTGTTATTGGATCATAAGGAGGAATTACTTCTGACTTTATCTCATGAATAGATGTTGTAATGAGTAAGAGTTTCTGAATTTATTGATAAGTTAGTTGATTCAATATTTTTATAGTTCTTGTCTCTAATGATGGAAATAAAATCATTGTGTTAATGTGTGATTAATGGTTAGGTACCATCATTTTATTGCATGTATGTTTTCTTTCGATAATTGTATCTCAGTCAATAATTAAAATACCATCAAGTT
>SNQJ01S0117738.1:31167-56084 GCA_010110895.2 Picea sitchensis
CTCATCAATATTTCTAATGGTGAGCAGTTGTGCATCTGGTAATGTATCCTCTAGACTGGTAGGTTCTTCACCATGTTCCAACCTTGACAGGTGGTCTGGGCCCTTGTTCATTTTTCCTGGCTTAACTATGATCTCAAAATCATACTCTTGAAACAGCAAAATCCATCTACAGATTCGTCCCCCCAACACTGTCTTGTTGACTAAGTAATTCAGCGTGGAGTGATCAGTAAACATTTTAAAGTGTCCTCCTAACAAGTAGTGGCAGAATTTTTGCAACGCATACACCATGGTTAGTCCCTCTCTCTCTGTAGTGGTGTAATTAACTTCAGCTGTGGACAGCTTCCTACTGGAAAATTCTAATGGATTATCAATGTCCCCTTCTCCAGGTTGTGCCAGTACTACTCCTAATGCAATGGAAGATGCATCAACATGCACATGAAATTCCTTGCTCCAATGTGGAAAAACTAGAATAGGTACAGTTACCATTTTTTTTTTCAGTGTTTCGAAGCTTTGTCGGCATTCTTCTATCCAACTGAACATACAGTATTTCTTTAATAAATTCTAAATTGGTGCAGTAATATGAGTATATCCTTTGATCAATTTCCTGTAATAGCCAATATGTCCTAGCGCATTGCACAGTTGTTTGACTGAAGTAGGTGGTAGCAAATCAACTATAATTGCAATCTTGGATGGATCCACCAACAATCCTTGCTTGCATACAATATGACCTAATAATACTCCAAATGGTGAGAAGAAGATGCATTTCTTCAAATTCAAAGCAATTTGACACTACCTGCATTTATCCAGCATTAGCCTTAGACATTCAATATGATTTTTCAACAAACTAAAAACAGTCCAGTCATAAAAGTATGCTTCTAAAAACTTATGAAAAACTTCTTTGAACACTTCAACCACCACCCTGGAAAGATGGTTGGGGAATTATTCAATCCAAATGGCATTACTATATATTGGTAGGATCCCCACTCTGTGGAAAATGTACTCTTATGGCGGTCCTCCTTGGCGATGCGGATCTGATGGTATCCTGAAAACCCATCTATAAAAGAATATACTTCTTGGCCTCCCACGTTATCCAACACTTCATCTATGAATGGTGTAGGGAAAGGATCATGTAGACAAGAATCATTCATCTTCTTGAGATCTACACAATTCCTAATCTCACCTGTCTTCTTATCTTGCACTACCATGGGGCTAATCCACTCCGACTCCTCGACATATTCAATAATCCCTGCATCCAGCATTTTATTGAGCTCAATCTTCACTTTTTCCTTATATTTCGGGTTCAGTCTGTAGGGTATTTTCTTGAATATCTTTGCATATGGTTTCAAGGGTATTCTCATCTCTCCCATAGGTCCTTTGATACCCTTCATCTCAGTGAACTTGGTCAGGAACAAGTCCTAATACTCGTGCAATAATTCTGTGATTTTTTCAATGGTAGCAGTGTCCCAGTAATATCCGACATTGGCAAGCTTTGGTGTCTCCTCTGCCCCAATATTTACTTTCTTTATCTTTATTAGCTATCCAATGAATGGCAGTTCAACTCCTGGTCCTTCCACATCTCTCTGGCCTTTTTTTTTCTGTGATATTCACCTTCCTTGGATCATCGTCTTCGTCAGCATTAATGTTGTAGCAGATCTACAGTTTCTGGAGGGGTGCAGTCCATTCATCCTCTTCTTGCTCCAAAGGGAGGCCAGATGCCTCCTTAAATACTTTATGTCTCACCATCTGTAGTGCTTGATCTACTAAAGGAAATTCACTTTCAAACAAAAAGGTGGTTATAAAATTCTGGATCATACCTTCCCATTCTGAAGTGACGAGGCGTAGCTCTTCTTGAAGGTACCAGTTAATTAGGGTGGTATCCAACGTATTGATGAATCTGTGTACCCATTGTTCTCTAGTAACGTCACTCCAGGCCTCTTCGCAGCTACGTACGTGGTCCTTTGGGCAGCTTCAATCTGTGTATCTTACTTTGCAGCTTCCTACTTGTGCTGAAAACCGTGTTGTCATCAAAGTTTGACATTGTGTCCATTCTGTGATTTTTCCCTTGTGCTTTCCCCACCATCTTGTTGGTGTGGCTTTCATGGCCTCAGCCATTTCCAATAGCCTCTGTTGTTTTGGTACACTTGTCTCAAATTCTGATAAGAAGTTCTCTAAAGGGTTCATCCCATCAAATGTGGGTAGATTACTCATTGTTGTGCCAATCCAGTGAACTTCTCTAGTTAGACTAGAACATCTTCTTGTAGATACTTCATACATATAGTTATGTCAGTTCTCCAACGCTTCTTCTAAGTTATATGAACATGTGTTGTCACTTTTCCAGCTCAGATTCCCATCATCTATAGGGTTGATATAATCTTGTTGGTTGGTTGTTAATTTGTAGATTTTTTCTAGTTCAAATGTGTGGTCTTCTTCTCTGATAGGCTCTATATATTGTGGACCCTCATCTAGATCTAAAGGTGAAATGACCCTAAGGCCATCTTTCTCAAATGTCATGTGTCTTTCCTTTAGATCAACAACAGTAGAATTTTCGAAGGCCCAATCAATTCCTAACAATACAGGGTAAGGGAAGCTATCATCAACAATTTAAATTACCTCAAAATCTGCAAAGGTTCTTACTCCATCGATGCCCACCGGGACATGCTCTAATCATCCAAATGGGTTGACAGTTTGCTGATTAGCCATGTGAATCCTGATAGGGGAATATATCAGCTTGGGTTTTCCCATCAGTGCCCAAGTTTTCTTCGTCATGACATTGACCTCCGACCCTAAGTTGAGGACCACATAGTCTATCTCATACTCTCTTATCTAAGCATTCAAGTGTAATTCTTTATTTTTCCTTCTCCTTTTTCCAATTTGGTGCACTGCCCTATTCAGTAAGGGGTCTATCTTTCCTAGCTCATACTTCTTGATTAAATCTTGTAATTCTTGTACATCGCCTTTATCTTGAATCAACTTAACACAAGTGCACAAAAATTCCATGAGTTTTCTTACCTCTTTCCCTTCTGTTGGTGGTGCAAACGGATCAAACTCCTGAGGCATGCCATATTCTTTGATTTCTGGTTGTCTCTATGATGAAGATCCTTGACCTATTTTGAACTATTTTCTTGCCTCCTCGAATATCTGTCTTTCTTTCTTAGCATCGAACATTGGGGTATTTTCTGTAGCTTTCCTGACTCCATGGTCGTTATCAATCTTTCCTTGGGTTTCTCTGTCTTCTCCTATAGCAACACCTCCTCGAATGATAACAGTGACTCTAGGGTTTTCTCTGCGAGGTTCAATGTATATCAGTTGTACTTGTGGGTTCTGTTGAGGTCCTCATTTTTCTTGAAGTTTATCCAGTAGCACAGGGCATTCCTCTATGACATGCTCGAAGGAGTTACAGTAACTACAGGTTGTACAAGATTCTAAAAATCCCTTGCTAAATGTCTTGGTTGCATGCAGTTGTAACAGATTATTTGTCCTCATCTTCAGCCCATACCTCCTCCTCCTCCTCGTCCTGTGTATCCACCGTGAGAATTGAAGTTTCCTCTACCCGGAGATTTGTACTGCGGAGTGTTTCATTCTTGTTGTACTTCGCCTTTAATCTTGTATATGTCTCTTGAACTTTCATGCATGAGATCATAAGCTCTATAATCTCGATCATCATGCCCCACTGATTTACATAATGTACAATACAAGTTTGTGGGTGTCTGAACATATTTCTGCATGTAGTAGCACTCACCTGGGCGATCCCTATTTCTGCATACATCACACCAGGGTAGGTTAACTTGCTTCAAGGGGCTCGGTGCTCATGAGGTAAAGTACTCATGAAATAAGGGACAGTGTTCCTTATCATGTCCTTCATATATACATCTTACACATTATATATCTTCCCTTTTTTCTTTTCCCTTATCTTTCTTCATATCTTCGACCTGTAAAGACAAACTAGTTAGCTCGCTCATGATCTGGCTAATGCCTGAGCTAGATTCTCCCATTGGTGTTGATTCAAGATTCATGGAGATATCCAAAGCTTATGCATGTGATGTAATATTTTGTTGCATCAGAGGGACTCTTATGTGTGGTAACAGCGCAGTGATGAACCATTATTTGTTCTGTTCATCGAGGATCTGAAAAGTTAATTGGCCTGTCGGAGTCTTGAATCTCTGGTCTAACTCCTAAACAGGTTCTGCTACCCTTTGTTTAATCTCTTTTAGTTTTGTAATACATTGTGACTCCGACTTAGGTTTCTTAAACTCTGCAATCAACGCATTCTTGATCTCATTCAGGGGCTTAGGTTGTGCCAGTCCTTGGACAAGTTTCATGTACCATCTCAGTGCATGGTCCCTTAGCGTAGTGTTGAACTGGGTTCTCTTGATGTCTTCATCGGTGATACTTTTAATATTCCATACGAATTCACATGGATCCATATCCTCTAAATATAGGGAGTCTCATTTGATCTACCATAGAGTTGACTAGGCTTCTTGTCTGAGTAGATGTTGAGCTACTAGTAAAAGTACTCTGAAGATTTTGGTGGTTCCGACTACTCTGACTACTAAGTATTGTTGGGACAATAGGAGGATTAACGTTACTTACTTCAGTAGGCCGCGCAGTTCCTGAGTTTTCTGGATCGCTTTGGCGCAGTTCTTCAGCTTCCCCTTCTTTTGTTATGGTGGGTTCTGGATGCTCTTCTTCAGTTAGATCTACCTCTTCTCCACTGTAGAAACCCTCTTCTCCATAGTTTTTCTTAAAAAAGTTCTCAAGGTGAACCCCTCGGAATACTTTTCCACTGCGCGTATGTCCTACTTCTGTGTTGTTGTCATTGTCCAAGATATTGAACATTATCCTTTTCTATTTCGACCAATCTACTGTATCTTCAAGATGTGGTTTTCATGTAAGAGCATCTTGATTATTAGCTTCAGAAAGTGCAAAAATTTTCCTCTGGGTCCTTTGAAAAAGTATCTCTCAGCTTGGCTATATGATTATGTTCTGTCAACAGCAAACTCGGTGATATACCCTCCAATGGTACTATCAAACCAATGATCTACTGCTATGGATACAGCGTTGTCAATTATCTTAACCTTCTGGATCAACGTCGGTGTCCAAACCACAGGAGGTCTAGATCTGATCTCAAACTGTGTGTAAGATAACCTAGCCAACCACTCGTGTAGATCCTGATGGATTCCTCCAAAGAAGATCTCGTGAATGTCGGTGAAGATGTATCTTTACAGCCAATCTTCAGTACTCAGTTTAGGTTTCTTGTTCTAGGATTCAACAAAGTCCTTCTCTTGATCCTCTATCCACTTCTGAATCTTTGTCTTTGATGGGAACCACCTTGACATTCCCTTCAAAATATTTTGGTCCCGGCAACGGAACCATTTTTTGGCACAGGGGAAAACCCAGGGTTCACTCCAAGAGCGCACCAACAATCCCTAGCTACTGGCCCTTTCGGCAACACCTGTGAAGAAGATGCAGTCTCACCCGAAGAAGCAATGAGGGGGTTGCAGGACAGAGATGTCTACAACTAGGGGAATATCAAGGGGATCTTGTATAACAGCAATCACGGTATTCATATATCATTTACCAGCGAAATCTACTCTGTGAAACTATAGATCTTGATCTAACACAGTAATGAAAATAACAGTATAATGATGGAAGAGATCAAAGCATTAATCACTCACACAACACATGGTGTATGTGGTTCACCCTCTCTCTAGGGATACGTCCACAAAACTGTGCTTATGATATATTAAGATAAAGCTAACAGTTCTGATCTGCACTCTTGGCTAGTAGATCCTCTCTCTCCTTTTGTCTTTCTCTCCCCCCTCATGCGCACCCAGCTGCAGGATCTGATCTCCGCACCTAGCTGGAGATATTACAATACCAGAAGGCTTTCGCACTTCTCTCTCACAATACAATGACCTCTCACCACAACAATAGAGATAAATCAATAATAATATCATACCCCCCACCCCCCCCCGCGACCCAGGTCCTCTTGACCTTTATTTATACATTACAATACCTCACCGATAGCCTTAGGCCGAAACCTAGCTGTCAAAACCCTAATTACCAAAACCCTAGGTGTCTAAGACCCTAGGTCAACTTGATCCACTTTTTCGGACTTCGCCAACCTGTCTTTCCTTCCTTCTCGTGTGGTGATCCAAAGCATCCAATGGTGGATTTTTCCACTTCCTAAGTCGTCCTCAGTCCATCTTCCTTGTTTATCTGTCATCCTCGATCTCCTCATCCAACGGCTTGCTTTTCCGCACTTCGCTCCATCTTTTCTGCTCTTTTGCTCACTTTGACCTAGTGACAGTCATTGTGTCTCCCGCGAAGTTCGTTTTTTACCTTTTCTTCCTTGTTCTCCATTTCCTTTCATAACCAAGGGCTAACAAACACCTTACTCTTGTCTTGTGAATTCATTATGATCTTTCACTATTGTAAATATTGTGAGTATTATATCTAGGACCTAGTTTTCATTTACCTGCTCTTCTTTTTTTTCATTTCTTCTCCAAACCTTCATGTATATGACATCGGTGTTTTCCTTCATCGAAGGCTCTATCATGCTTCTACAATTTCGAGCTATGTGTCCATAGTTGTGTCATTTTTAACACTCAATATTAAGTGGAGCCACATAAACATTTATTGCTTGAACATTTCTACCATAATCCCTTCAATCTACAACTTTATTTCCAAAGTTAGCATAAGTAAAACAATAACGATAAAATAAACTTGCATACCTGGGAGTGAATGATATTCTTTATGGTGTTGTCCTTTTGAATTCCTTCCTTGGTTGATCATGATATTCCCTTTGGTTTGTTCCTTCACAATGATTGAAGATTCTTTGTTTCCTGAATGTAGAAGGTCTTATGTATTCATTCCTTTCTAATTCTTGTTGACCATGATTTCTTCCTTTGAGAACTTCTACATAACTATTTTTTTATGTTTCTTTTGTAATGGATATTGAACCTTCCTCAAAATGAACATTCTTGTATCCTAGTCTGGATTTTTCATTGTATGGCCTTTGACTGTTGAGAATGTTTTCTAACACTTGAGAACTTTTCAAGTTCTTGTTGAGCTTGTTGACTTCAAATCTCAATGTCACAATTTATTTTTCAAGATTCTCACACTCTTTTTCTTTCTTTATCATCTGGATATGCATTGTTTCTTCCTTTCTCTTTTTTTCTTCAAGTTGGTTTTTCAAGGATATTATTTCTTCTTTGAATGATTTGTTATTCTTCCTTTCTTTATTCAACTCAGTTAAAGCATTGATTAATTCTTCCTCAAGATCCACTTCACCTTCTTGTTTTCTTTTAGGAGTTCTTTTCTTATTTTATGTAGCCATAAAGAGTACTCTCTCTGAGTCACTATCACTTTCATCATCTTCATCAAATCAAGAATTCTATTCTCTTGAGTAGATATTTTTCTTGAAGACTTTCCTTTTATCTCCTTTCATGTTTCCCTTTTGATATTTCTTTTCTTTCTTGGGATCTTCTTCATCACTATTTGAATTCTTAGCATAAGGACACTTATTTGAAAAATGACCAATTTTACCACAATGAAAACATTTTAAGGAAATCATCCTCATCTAAATCATCACTACGACTGCAATTTCCTTTGACTTGGACCTTTTATTCTTCTTTGTCTTCTTGGAAGATTTGAAGGATGCTTCTTTCTTGGATGGATTTTCTTGTTTTGTTTTCATTTCATAAGTTGTAAATGTTCCATGTATCTCATCCATGCTTATGGTACCTAGATCTGTTCTTTATTCTAGTGATGAAATCTTAGAATCAAATCTCATTGGAAGAGATCTTAGTACCTTTTGAACAATCATAGATTCGTCAACTTTTTCTCCCAATCCCTTAATTACATTCACCATTTCATCAAATCGTAAAAAGTAAGTTGTAGTGTCTTCATCTTCCTTCATTTTCAAATGTTCAAATTGACCTATGTAAGTCTAAATCTTGGCTACCTTGAATTTGACATCTCCTTTATAAACATTCTGAAGTTTGTCTCAAATCTCCTTTGTGGAATCACAATGCATAACCTTGAGAATCAGCCAAACCATTCAGGATAACATTTTTAGCCATCAAATTTTTTTGACTGAGTTTCTTTCCACCGTTATATGTTGGGGGAGTGGTAGGATCTTTATATACATCTACTATTGATTGTCAAACATCAAATCCCCATTCTTGTACATATGTTTTCATCCTTCTACTCCATAATGAATAGTTATGTCCATCAAAGTGTGGTATTCCATTATTGTACATATTGGCGCTCTCCATGATCTACCTTCCAGTGGTTAAATTGTTTTATTGAAGGACCTACTCTAAAACCAATTGTAAGAATACTGAGAGGGGGGGTGAATCAATATTCTTACAATTGGTTTCAGCAGTATATCATCAATGTATCATCAATATATCATGAGATTATAAACATAAGCAACATCACATCACATCACATAAAATACATAGTACATCATAATTTACATGGAAACCAATATGGGAGAGAACCACAGAATGATTTCTTATATATTGTCAAGAATACATTCATTGGAAGCACCAACTTCTCAATTCTCCAGCAAAAACTGGAAGGAGGCTCCAAACTCCTATTTACAAGCTCCAACTTGAAGGAAGCTACAACTCCCTGATTTACCAGCTACAACTGGAAGGAGGCTCCAATGCCCTAGTTTACACACTCCAACCTAAAGGAAGCTCCAACTCCCTGAGTTCTCTGTCACCAACTAGAAGGAGGCTACAACCCCCTTTTCCTTGCCCTATCATGCTGCTCTAAAATGTAAGTGTAGACCAAATTATCACTATCACAATCACTGCCACTATCATTGTCACTACCACTGTCACATCAACCTATAACCCGTTAACTTTTCATTGTATCCAACATGACACTATCACTAATTTGTCACTGTCAACTGGTCACATCAACCTGTCACATCAACCTCTAACTTGTCAACCTATCACTATATCCAACTTTTCATTGTCACCAATCTATCACTATCAACCTATCACATCAACATATCACTGTCACCAATTTGTCACTGTCAACCTATCACATCAACCTGCCACTTTCATTGATACTCAACGTCAACGAAACGAGATCCATGATCACCAAGAACACCTCTCAACCAGATGTTCAAGAATCACCAACATATGTTTCTACCAAGCATATACCAATATCACCAACATATGCCTCTACCAAGAATATAAAAAGTACACCAACATATGCCTCTACATATAATGTACCAGCATCACCAACATATGCCTATACCAAGCATATATCATGATCACCAACAAACCATCACAAAATATGTGTCTCGATTATGTACCAACACATCAATGATATATACTTCAAGCATATGCCAAACCATGTACCATGTATCAACCATGTACATCAACACATGTACCATACCATGTACCAAGCATGTACCATATCATGTATCAACCATGTACACCAACACATGTACCGACAATAATCCTGACACCATGCACTAAGGATTTTCCTCATACATATACCAATGCATCAACAAGATTCCAAAGGCATGACCATCACATCATCAACATATAACCAAGATGTACCTCAAACCATGTGGCTCAAGTATAAACCATGTGTCAATATATCCAATATATGCACCAACAATGTACCTCAACAAATATACCTAAACCAACATGTACCATACATCCAAGATGAGCCTCAAGGAATACACAAAAACTCACAAAGACATGCCTCAAGCATGTTCCACAATATCACCAAGATTCAACCTCATAACACATAGAATAACATACCTTTACATATGTAACTGACCTGGTGCCTCTCATCCTGGCACACAAACCTGTAGATTTACCTCAGTCCTCAACAACCTCGCACTAACATCTCTTCTCTCTTTTTTCTTTTCCTCATGAGACTAAGACTGTTGTCTAGTGGGGCCTCACTTGATGATCCATAGAAAACCTGCAAGGGTGGCTCACATGACACACTCAATATAACATGTGGGGGCTTTCTTAATTAGGGTTACAAAAAAACCCTAGCTCTCTACAGCTCCGAAAATTTTTCTCTTCCTTCGCACTTTCTTCGCCACCTCAAAATCGACCTCAAATTCACTAATAGACCAAAATATTCTCATAAGATAGATATTCAATGAATGTGTGTGTGTACTTATGAGAGACTTCTTGAGGTGTACTTATAAATTTTCCAAGTAACTTTTCTCCTTAATCTTGGGGATTCTTGAAATTTCTCATTAATGACTTCTAACCAATTAGGGGTTTTTTAACCATTCTTCGAGGCTTCCAACTTCAAGAGGGAATATCTCTCTAAACGTGAGGAACCTTGTGGTGTACCACCTACCATTGGAAACAACACAATGAGGAATATCCATATATGAGTATGTTACCTGCAAATACATTGTCATTCACGTCCTTACTTGATCAACTTTGGGTTCCATAACCGGACCTTCAAGGCTTCATGTAGACTTCATAAAATGCACCAATCACATTTGTTGACATCAACCATTCATGTTGAAATCAATCAAAACTAACTCACCATCAATCTCGATCAAAACCATAGGGTGTCTCAAACATTTTGAGGGTTGACATCAATGACAACCAGCTGTCCAACACCAGCAAACCTTGGAGTGTTAGAAAACCACTCTTTTATTGACATCCTTGTCCTTATTGAATTATAACTATGAAAACTCTTTCAAGTGCAGTTAGAAAAACCTTGCTTGAAAATCATCTTACTTAATGGACAAAATTTGTTAATAAAAAATAAAAATAAAAACAAGTTATGGGTTATGTTTTTTCTTAGTTTAATGTTGTTATGGATCTAGCAGGCCTTTTCTACTAGTCCAATAGTTTGTTTTTGATCTAATGGCCTTCTACTAATAGTCTTTTCATTTCTATGGATAATATTCTTTTACCATTATTTTTTTCTACAAATCCACCAAAGTTCCATGAATCCAATGGCAAGGCCTCCTCTATGTTCAAACTATGAGTTCCTACACTCCTTCTAACTTAGCATTTCATCATTCACATTTCTTGGCACTTTTCCATTGTTTTCAATCCTCATCACTTCTAGTTGCTTCATATCCTTGTGGTTTATTATTTAACTTTGCATATCTACAACAATAGATTCCTTATTGAATCTTTCATGGCACACAAATCATCCATAGTCAAGGTAAGTACATTGTTTTTTTGTTATCTCTTACTTATTCAATATCAATGCTAACTTTGAATTTATTTTTGAAATTCCTTCGGGCCTTTCTTCCTCCTTGACTTTTTGTTACAATATGTTAATATTTTTGGTGTAACTACGGAAGATATTATTGTATATTTGTTTTGGTCAAACCTTTAAAAGGTCATTGTAATTATATTTAATAAGTCGGCTCAACAAAAATTACTATATTATTGGTATTTTACATATAATTGTAAAAAGCCCCATTGTGGCTAGTCGCCCTTGTTTTTATGGGTTAGTTAGGTGAAGAGTCGTTTCTCTTCAAGAGATAATTTTTTGTATAAATAGAGGATAGGTTCCTCCGATTTGGACACTCTTACACACACTTATCTTGTGTATCTTGAAGCACATAAGGAGGTATAGCGCACAAGTCTTGGAGACTGGTTCTTTTGGTGTTTTGGTCTTGGTCTTTCCTGGAGAACTATAGTGTTTTATTGTACTAGTTGAAGGAATCTATATTGAGGATTTTGGTTGTTGGGTTCTATCTCCCAAGAGGTTTTCCCAGGATAAAATTTGTGTTCTATTTTATCTATGATTATCTATATTTCAACGATCGTATTACAGTTGTTATTGGATTAAATAATTGTAACTGTGTAACTGGAAAATTTAAAATTCTAACATGGGATCAGAGCATGCCTGAATAAAATCTAGACATAGATCTAGAAGCCTAAAAATGAGTCATTTTTTATTCTAGAGACAATTATTGGACAAACCAAGACCATTAGGAGGTTCTCCCTATCCTAACGCACTTTTCCAATAGACTAGTTTTCCAGTTTGTAGCCGTTGTAGTTAGGGTTTCACCCAAACCCTAAGGTTGATGTTTTTCAGTTTCTGGGGAGATTTTTAATGAAGCAATACCACTAAGAATCTCTCCCTAGCAGAGTGCACATGCTGGTAAGTTCATATATCTCTTCTGATAATTTTCATTTATGGTCATATTTTTGTGTGGTCCCAAGCAGGATGACTATAGGAACAAAGATCGATGAGAGGCTAGATGGAGCTAATAACTTCAGGGCCTAGAGGTACATAATAACCCTCCTTGAAGAACATGATATGGATATGTTAATCAAAGAATAGGTTCAATAACCTGAAGGAAATGAAGCTAAGGCAAAGCATAAGAAGGAAATGATAAAAGAAAAAAGGATTATTGCAGACTCCATCAAGGACCACCTTATCCATCATGTATCATCATTATCTTCTCCAATGAAAATGGTGGAAACCTTAACTCGTCTGTTTGAAGGAATAAACATCAACCGAAGGATGACTCTAAGAACTTAGTTGAAGAATGTGAAGATGCAGAACTTAGTATCCATTCACTCCTACTTCTCAAGAGTGAATCAAATCAAGGATCATATAGAAGCCATTGGGGACTCAGTAGAAGGAGAAGAGATGGTGATGACCACCTTTATTGGCCTCCCAAGGTCATGGGATGCATCCATCAAAGGAATTTATGTTACAAGGAAAATCTCCCATCCATCAAAGGAATTTATGTTACAAGGAAAATTCCTATGGAATGGGGTAAACCACATTAGACAAAATGACATGCAAGAATCAACTCTAATCCCAAATATTCTATATAGATGAAATTATAACAAGACAATGCCAAGATCCTACTTGTTCAGACGCTCAATGAAGACCATCATTGAGCATGCAAGTCAAATCTCTATACCTATAACTTGTCCTCAACAACCAATATATTATCGCCATATGCTTGTGTTGCTTGTACTTGAAACTTGTCCTCATCAACCAAGATACGCAAGCATATAGTGATAATATACAATGTTAGCATATAGATTAGCATAATCCATTAGCATACATGAAAAATACGCCCATGGAATAATAATTCAAATATTTGCAATATATCAATTGGACGAGAGAAGAGTAATTCTATTAAAATAATCAGCATAAGTATATGGGTGACAAACTTATGTAACGGCACACATCGGAACCAAGAAACTAAGTCCCTCCAATTGGGCCTCCACCACTGCAATCCTCCACCAAAGGAAAGCTCATATAAAAGAGATAATGAGGTTATTCATCACAAAGAAGGAAGAGGGCTTCATACTTTCAAGGACAAAGGGATGCAGACTCAATATGAAGTGAAATTTCTCCAAAGTGTGTTTGATCTCAAAGTTGAATTGTTCTCCTCCTTTCCAAGTCTTGAATATGGTTCAATTTATAGCCTTCACATGGAACTGAAGGGCCGAGTTGAAGCGTTTCTAGCATATGGAAGGTCAAAGATCATGGATTGCATGACACAGCATGGAAACCCGACATAATTTTTAATTTTTAGCACCAAACCCGATGTGCATGGGCTATAATGGACCAACCTATGTATACGCTTGTTTTCTAACTGATAGAGCGCGTATATGTGGAAAAATGTGTTTTTTGGCTATGGAAGGTACAAAAGGGGACATAAAGTCTATATAGGGAAATGGAAAGGCCATTCAAGGAAGTTGGATGGGGTGAGGAAAAAAAAATTGTAACAATTTTCTCAAGGAAGAAGCTTCCCAAGTTCATTGGGATTTGGGAAGATTGCAACTAGGAAGAGGCTAGGACAACAACAATAGAAGAAAATATGGCAGATGAAGATCAAGCCCTAGCCACCCACACCGGGAAAGGAAATAGAAAGAAGGAGCACTCTTCACCTAAGAAGTTTAAGAAGGGTCAAAGAGACAACTCTAACATCAGATGTTATTGTTGTTAGGAATTGGGACACTTTGCAAGGGATTGTCTCCTCATTAAGGAAATAAAGAAAAAGAAAGGAGGTAAGAGGTATCAATCTCACACAACTGAAGATAATGATATTCTCAATAAGGTTGCAAAGAAAGATGAATAAAGTGATGAGGAGTATATCCTTATCTCATCCCTCACATGTATTGTTACTCGTGGAAGCGACACTCAGTTGATAGACAATGGTGCTTCCAAGCATATGACATGTTATGAGGACTCCTTATCTAACATTGTTCATAAAGATTCACCTCACAAGGTGAAATTGGGTGATGACTATTAGTGTCCAATCAAAGGAGATGGAGAAGCTTCCTATAAGTTAGACTCAGGAAAGCCAATGAAGATGAAGGAAGTTCTCTATGTTCCAATATTAAAGAAGAATCTTCTCTCAATTTCATCATTGGATAAGAAAGGATTCGAAGTAGCATTTGTTGATGGTCAAGTTCTTATGTGGCTGAGAGGGAAGACCTTTAATGATGCAGTAGTGATTGGAGTTGAAGATGGAGGACTCTACAAATTAAAAGGACAATAAAATTCTGCAATGGTTCATTATATTGTGAATCCTAATCAACTATAGCATATGAGATTTTCTCACCTACACTACAAATCCCTTCCAATTGTGAGAAATATGGTGGCAGGTCTACCAGAAATCAAAGAAGAGCTAGATGGTGTGTGAAAAGGTTGTGCACAAGGCAATAATGTGAAGCAATCCTTTCCCAATAGTGATAACAGAGCCAAAGGATTTTTTTACATCGTGCATTCATACATGTGTGGACCGATGTCGGTAGCTTCACTAAGTGGGTATGTATATTATGTATCTTTTATTGATGATTACTCATGTAAAACTTGGATTTATTTGTTGAAGGAAAAGGATGAAGTTTTTGAAAAATTCAAAGAGTTCAAGGAACTGGTAGAAAACCTGATAGAGCATAAATTAAAGACCTTGTGATCAAACAATGGAGGTGAATTCACCTCAAAAGAATTCAAGGAGTATTGCAAGGAAGTTGGGATTAAGAGGGAGATTTCTACTCCCTATAACCCTCATCTAAATGGAGTAGCAGAGAGGAAGAACTGAATGATAATGGAAGCAGTAAAGGCCATCATCCATGATCAAGATATTCTTATGAATCTGTGGGAAGAAGCAACGAAGACTGCAGTGTACGTGAAAAATATAAGTCCCCATGAGGTGCTTGAAAACAAGACACCCGAAGAGATGTTTTTAGGAGAGAAGCCAGAATTCAACCATTTCATAATATTTGGTTGTCCTGTATTTTTTCACGTCCCCAAGGAAAAGAGGACAAATTTGGACCCTTTTGGACATAAGGGCATATTTTTTTGTTATAGTGACACATCAAAGACTTACAAGATATACATTCCCAGACATCGGAAAGTGGAGATCAGTCGAGATGTAACCTTCGATGAGAATGCAGATTTCAGTAAATCCAAACATATCCATGCAGAAGAGGTTCATGAGGAAGAAAATGAGGTTCCTAGAGTTCCAGATACAGAGGCAGTTGAACCATAGGAAGTCATTCCAGAGGATCATGACATGGCATAACCTCAAAAACAAGCAGAGATTCCTTCTCGCAAGAGAATACTAACTTGGGCATAAGAGTTTATCAGATATGCAGAAAGAATTGGTGCCCCAAAGAATCTTTCAAGGAAAGTAAGAAGTTGAAGTTGTATTCTAGCTACATGGCATGCTTGTGTGACATAATGGATGCAGAACCTTCCAATTATGAAGAGGTTGTAGAAGAACAAGTATGGAAAGATTCCATGGTAGAGGAATACTAGACTATTATGTAGAATGATATATGGGATGTGGTTCCCGGACCAACGGAGAAATATGTGGTGAGTTTGAAATGGATCTACAATATGAAACACACATATGATGGCAGTATTGAAAAATATAAGGAAAACTTTATGGCCCGAGGTTTCTCTTAGAAAGAAGGGATTGACTATGAACAGACTTTTTCTCATGTAGCAAGATATACCTCGATCAGTACTATAGTTTCATTGGTCATTGTGATGAAATGGAAGGTGCACCGGATGGATGTGAAGACATATTTCTTGAATGGTGAAATAAAAGAGGAAGTTTATGTGGTGCAACCACTTGGGTTTGAGACACATGATAGGAAGACTCATGTGTGCAGGTTAAATAAGATCTTATATGGATTGAAGCAGGCACCCAAAGCATGGTATGGAAGGATTGACAATTTTCTAATGAGCTTGGGTTTTACCAAGAGTAGTGGAGATCCTAACCTTTACTTTAAGGTTGAGGATGGTGAGCCGGTGATTCTATTATTGTATGTGGATGACCTGTTTCTAACATGTGCAGAAAATATCATCATAGAGTATAAGAGAAAATTGGCTGCATAATTTGAGATGAAATATTTAGGAATGATGCACTACTTCTTGGGACTAGAAGTATGGCATAGATCAGATGGGATTTTCCTAAATCAAGGAAAGTATGATGTGGAAATCTTGAATAGGTTCAGGATGTTGGACTATAATGCCATGGCTACTCCGACGGTATCAAATCTGAAGTTGCTATAGGATACAACTTCACCGATTTTGGATTCTACCTTATACAGGAAGATGGTGGGTTTGTTGATGTATTTGATAAACACAAGGCCATATATATGTTTTTTTGTGAACACCCCAAGTCCACATTTGGAGAGTCCCAAAAAGGTTCATTTGGTTGCAGAAAAACATGTGTTGAGGTACCTTAAGGGTACTCTGGATCATGGTATTTGGTATGGATCTGACCATGATTTTGGATTGCATGGATACTTAGATTCAGATTGGGCCGACAGTATTCTTAACTGGAAGATCACTTCATGATATTGCTTCAGTCATGGCTCTAGTATGGTCTCGTGGAGTAGTAGGAAGCAGTCATGTGTACCACTTAGTATGGCTGAAGTTGACTATGTGGTAGCATGTGAAACAAGCATAGAATAAGTGTGGCTTCAGAAGATGTTGTCTGGGTTATTTGGTCTCATATTGGAAGCGATCTACATTTTGTGTGAATACCAGAGTTGCATGAATTTTTCAGAAAATATAGTGTTCCATGACAAGTCGAAGCATATCGAGATCAGATACTACTATATCAAGGATATGGTACAGAGAGGATTTGTGAGTCTCCAGTTCGTGACTACCGAGGATTAGGTTGCAAAAGTTTTCACCAAGAAGTTGTCGAGAACTAAGTTTTAGTACTTCAGGGACAAGATTGGTGTGGTCCCTCTTTAGAGGGACTGACAGGTGGAACTCATCCAGCATGAAAAAGGGTTGGCACTGAGTATGGAAAAATATCATCCAGCATGAAAAAGGGATGGCATTGAGTCTGGTGGGTCTCATCCATCATGAAAAAGGGTTGGCACTAATAACAAATGGAAAATATCATCCGGTGTGACAAAGGTTTGGCACTGAATTTGGTGGATCTCATCCAGCATGAAAAAGGGTTGTCACTAAGACATGGGTGCACTTGAGTAGGTATTGATGCATTGCAAGGTAATGGATGTCTTGGGGACATGTTGTAGCTATTGAGAGCTACCCAAAAATATTGGATGCATGGGGTGAAGTCATGTTTCACTATGGGTATCTAAGAATGTATAGATTCACATGTTCAACAGTCAATGGATGTGAGCTCGTGTGGTATCGGACTTGGAGTCTATGTCTGGAAATAATACCTTCCTATTTAAGAGGGAGTGTTAATATTTTTGGTGTAACTACAAAAGATATTCTTGTATATTTGTTTTGGTCAAACCTTTAAAAGTTCATTGTAATTATGTTGTATAAGTCGGTTCAACATAAATTATTATATTATCCATATTTTACTTATAATTGTAAAAATCCCCATTGTGGCTAGTCAGCCCAGTTTTTATGGGTTAGTTAGGTCAAGAGTCGTGTCTCTTCAAGAGACACGTTTGTGTATAAATAGAGGATAGGTTCCTTCCATTTGGACATTATTACACACACTTCTCTTTTGTATCTTGAAGCACATAAGGAGGTCTAACACACAAGTCTTGGAGATTGGTTCTTTTGGTGTTTTGGTTTTGGTATTTCTTGGAGAGATATAGCGCATTATTGTACTGGTTAAAGGAATCTATATTGAGGATTTTGGTTGTTAGGTTTTCTTCCCCACGAGGGTTTCCCAAGATAAAATTTGTGTTATATTGTATCTATGATTGTCTATATTTCAGTGATCCTATTACAGTTTCTATTGGATTAAATAATTGTAAATTTGTAACCGGAAAATTTAAAATTCTAACACAACAAACATTTCTAACATTCATTTTCTAAGGTTGGAAAAACATGTGAGTCTGGGGGGGAGAGTTACGAGGAAAATATCTCTATGGAATGGGTTAAAACACAACAAACATAATGACACGCAAAAATCAACTCTAATCACAAATACGTTATATAAATGAAATGCTAACAAGACAAGGCCAAGAGGCTACCTCGTTCAGACATTCAATGAAGACCAGTGTTGAGTACGCAACTCAAAGCTCTATACCTACAACTTGTCCTCAAAAACAAAGATACACAAGCATATAGTGATAATATATAATGTTAGCATATAGATTAGCATAATCCATTAACATACATGACAAATACGTCCATGGAATAATAATTCAAATATTTGCAAGATATCAATTGGATGAGAGAAGAGTATTTATATTAAAATAATCAGCAAAAGTATATGGGTGGAAAACTTTTGTAACAAAACATATCGCAACTGAGAAACTAAGTCCCTCTATCTGGGCCTCCACCACTCCAATCCTCCACCAAAGGCAAGCTCATATAAAGGAGATAATTAGGTTCTCCATCACAAAGAAGGAAGAGCTTGGGGGTTAAACAAGGGGTTCATAATTTCAAGGAAAAAGGGATGCAGACTCAATATGAAGTGAAATTTCTCCAGAGTGTCTTTTCTCTCAAATTTGAATTGTTCTCCTCATTTTCGAGGCTTGGTTATGGCTCAATTTACAGCCTTCACATGGAACTGAAGGGCCGAGTAAGATCATTTTTATCATATGGAAGGTCAAGAATCATGGATCTCATGACACAGCATGGAAAAACAATATAATTTTTAATTTTGAGAACCAAACCCAATGTACGCGGGTTGTAGTGGAGCAACCTGCATATATGCTTGTTTTCTAACTAATAAGGTGTGTATATGTGGAAAAAAGTGCTTTTTAGCTCTAGAAGGTACAAAAGGGGACTTCAAGTCTGCATAGGAAAATGGAAAGGCCATACAAGAAAGTTTCATGGGGTGAGGAAAAATTTGTTGTAAGAGATGCCCCCTAATGTTTGAGGTCATAGGAGTATATGCGATGGTCGAAATACATTATAATTCCCAAAAATGGAGTAATGGAGACTCAACTAGAAGTGCTAGTTACTCATGAGTATATTACAATCCATAATAAATTTGTACACATGGCTACCAATCTGAATTACACTGCAAATCCATGTGGAAATATACCAAATAGTTGTTCATGGCCATGAATGGGAAATACAAAGAAAACATATGACATAGGCTGTCATAGTCACGAACAAGGCATAGTGTAATCTAGTCTCAAACTCAATCTGAAGATATTTGTATACAATAGAGTACAATTTGATTTCCCATGATCATTGAAGTCATATAGGTACTGATCCAATGAAAGACAACAACAGATTAGGAAAGTTGCTACTGTAAGTTGGAGGTCTTCTACACTATCGGTCGAAGGTGCAAGTCTACATCATGTGAATAGAGGAGTTGAGGTCGAACACAATGAGACTTTGTTTGATTACTGATAATGAAAGTAGGTATCAAGGCACCGAGTACATTCTACAAGTGTGAATAAGGGTGTTGAGTCCAAACACTTGAAGAATCCATCGATCAGGATACATTGATGTATTCCCAACTTTTGATGGTGGGAGAACCTACCACTGATGATTTCAAGCCTTTAGGTACTCATAGGACTCTAGGCCTCATTTCTAGAATAGATGAGTTGAAGTCAATGGAAAGAGACTCGCTAAAAGGAGAGCATTAGGGAATCTTTCATCAGTCAGCACGAGGTATAAAGAAATATCTTGATGATTAGAAGGAGCTTGGGAGAATAGGATGTTCATGAACCAACGACCCTGTGTGTCTCTCATATGCACAAGATGCAAGTAGTGCACGAAAAAGACCCTCTAAATAACAACCAATAAGAAAAACTATCGAAAATGGCGAGGAAACTACCAATAAGGATGATGACATCCAAGAAACTACACAAATCCAAATGCGTGAATATATTTTTTGTTTTTGAACACAAGGGAAACCCCCCAGTCAGTGGCCAATCCACAGATGTCAACTGTTGGGTTCAAGGTTACCTACCCATAATGAAAGTAGGACCAAGGTGCATGGTAGGACTACAGCTTCATGTGACTTTGAGATACATTGAGGGTATGTTCGACATGCAAAGTCAAGAGTTCTGAGAAATGGCTGACACATGCTTATAGACATCCTTTGAACAAGAGCATGAGACATATGGATAACTCGGGAAGCATAGACTTGATGATTAAAATTCATGATGTAGAAGGTATCAATGAGCTCTCCATAGGGACTGGAAGAATAACCATTTGGAGGAGTAAACTTTAAGTAATGATCTCAGCTTCCTAAGGTCGTGTTAAGCCCAAACTTTGGATGACAGTGGACTCAAAATTTTGTGCTTTGTTCAAAGGCGACATGACTACTACTGATATGAGATAATATTATTTTATCTCCGGTATTTTTTTTTTCATAGGAAAAGAAATGTTATGATACGAGAGAGGAAACGAGTGTCATGAGTAAGCAACTAGCTCCAAATAGTGGAACATAACTATGCTCAATGCAAGGAAGTGCATGTGGGGCATGGACACTCGGGAGGATGTTTCCTCTTAGGGTACAAGGTGTCAAGTTGCAAAGGATATAAAAATGGCTATGCTTGGTTAGTGATGCAAATTGTTGAGGTAAGAGGCTTATAATGAGAAAGTGGGATCCAGAAATAGGCTCAATATTGCAAGAAGGATGATGGAATGTGATTACAACTTAATTCCAAAGAATGTCATTTTTCGTCATTTTAGTCCTTTAGGCCCGAAAAACTATAAAATAATACCCAGGAGAACTCTTGTAGCCAATGGTGACTAGAGTATTCCTTTTTCGTAAGTAGTCTACTTGGTCCAAAAAAGGGTTAAACCTACACCAAATAGATGTCCTTTAAAATTCATTTAACAAGTGTGAAAGATACAAGTTCACTCGGTAATCTTTTCATTTTTTTTAGAGAGTCGGAAAAGAGATTAACTAAGACTCGAGGGGAGTCCCATAGGTAATAGTAATAATGCTTGTGAGTAAGAATATGGGGCTCGAACGCAAATTCATATTGGAACTATAAGGAACTCCTAGTCCTATTGAATAACTTTTGCATTAGCACCAAATAGCACAAAGGTTCTAAGTAGGGAACACATGTTTGGTAAGCCTCTACCACTTAATAACGACACTTCTAGTAGCAATAGGAAGGTTTCATATCACTAATAAATGGGTTCATACCTAGGGTGTATGAATCACGGTCAGAGGATGATGCAAGAGTGAAAACCAGAGTGGAAACCTATCCTATATGGCAGTGAAAGAATATACCTACTGAAGGCATGAACGGGAAGTATGACATTGGAAACCACCAAAAACCAATTCTTTCCACTGCACTATTAGTCCACAAGGTAAAAAATTAGCTCAAACTATATGAAGTGGGTAAACAAATTCTACTAATCATAAAAATAGACCATTTTACCATAACATTTGAGTTTTTTCACCCACATAGTGCATTTTAGGCCATTTTTCCCACGATCTTGAAATGTCGATTGTGGGAGCTACGATCAATGGAATCAGCAACCATTTGGACCAAGTAAGTGCATGTCCCCTCTACTTCAATTTCAATGGTTTGAATTTCAATTTTAGGCCCCATTTTTTGAGTATTAGAGGGAGTAATATGAAAATTAGGGCGTACGCAGGCGATAGTTCATTGGGTCACGTATACGCCCCCATATACATGGGAAAAGTAAATATTTCCCGCGTATATGCAACCCTATACATGAGTGTTACCATGTTAGCCTGCGTACAAGTCCATGAACACATTTTTGAAGGCTTTAACTCAAATAAATGGATTTTACTTTGCATGATGGTGATTGAATGGAGGGAGAGGGAGCATGAAGAGATAGATGGAGTAGTAAGAAGGGATGCAGGGGCCCAAAAAGATTTAAAAATATGTGGCCTTTATAAATTTTGGTCTCTCAAAGGAATAAGGGCTCAAGTGAGGTTACTCCAGTTTCTAGTAAACTATTGGAATCCGGAGACAGAGGCCTTCAACCTCGATGGGAAACCATTGTGGATTGAAGTGGATAACATATATTTTATCACAATATTATCTGACTGAATCGAGGTAGTGAATATCAAGGATCTAAGGGCTGGGGGTGGTATGACTATGGAGGATTACATTGCCACCCACTGTGTTGCAAGCATAGATAAAGTAGGGAGCCAACTCCCAATCAGGGTGATCGAGAACCTAAGCTTAAATATCGTCGTTCTTGTACTTACATGGATTTTGGGGTTAGCCTTGTTGTACCAAGAATCATGGCCAATCATGTTCTAGGCGGTGGAGTGTTTACAACCCACTGTTTATGACTAGTGTACCTCATTTTTGGCTAACATGAAGAGTCAGTTAACAGATTGCAAACAATGGAAAAAGAGAAATTTCGTATTTGCATCCATTCTTAGTAGTTTTTTCTTTGAGCAAGTTCCAGGCTTGATCCCTAGTGTAGAGATTACTCCACATGGAAAGCATGATCCAGTTATGTCATGGTGGAATGATGTGATGAGGCGGCTAGGAGGTGGTAGGGTGCCAACCCCATACAATGATGAGTTATTTTTCTGGTGGTATCGACAGGTCATAGCCATTGACAACTACTCTTATGTCAGGATCAACTATAGAGGGGATCTGGAGATGACTTTGCCACCAGGTTCTGCCTACAGTGATATTGGTAAGAAATGTTTTTATATATTTCATTTTTTTCTTATGTTTTTCAAAAAGAATAAAAAATGCACATATTTGTTTATGGTATCAAGTATTAATAATTACTTTGTTACGCAGATGCATATATGTGACGGCCATAGGGATTCGCATGACATCAGCAGAGGAGCCAGGGAGATAAGTGGGAGGATATGCGGAGAGAGTGTTGCACAATGTGTAGGGTGACCTATATCAATTGACGCACATGATTCCTATGGTTCAAGTGGAGGATCTTCCAAATGTTATGCAATGACAGGTGGTGGGTGTACCCCGTGCGTGGGTGAAAATCTTTTGGCATCTCGCAAACACTATAGTGTGCTATCATGACACACTTATGGTGTCATAGGAATAGATGCCATGGTCATATTATATACTGGCCATATATGTATTTTGAGGGTGTGAGCCCCATTTTGTACTATGATACCATATTTTTTGAAAAGAATAAATATAAAAAAAAAATGGTCTTCAACTTTACTTATATATGTTACAATGTGTACATGCATGAACATGTTTTCTTTCCTTAGTTATGTGACAAATGATAATCTAAAATATAATTACCATATGCATCGGTTACATGATTAGAACTTCTAGGTATGTGATTATAAGTAAAAAAATCAAATTATCGTTCCAAAAGTCAAACCCATAGGAATCGTCGTAGTAGAGTAGGGTCTCGCACATGGTAACTTTCATTTAACTAACATACGACTAACTAGGAGTCTAGACAAACCTATAAATACCAAACACCATGTGAAATGGCGTCGTGTAATAGTTCTATAACAATTCTATACTCAGCCACATTATTTTTCGATGGCTCCAGACGAACGCCACCTGAAGACACCAATTGGCCCTTGGGTGATTAAATGACCCAAGCAGCGAAATACATATTCTGTGTATGATGACCGTCATCGTCTGCAAATCCTAGGTAAATTGAAGATTTCGTTGACATCTTCTAACCAAGGGAAAACTTGATAAGAAAGCTGACAACATGAAGGAAAAGATGTATATACACTAAGATACACTAGTATAAAAAAGGTCACACCCAAGCTTTGAGGGATTAAGTGTAATACCTTTTAAGGTAGAGCCCATTTTTGGGCTCATCTAGCATATTCCTTTCATAATATTCTAATTCATAGGCTCCTTTCTCTAAGACATGTCGCACAATATAAGTACTGTGCCACATGGGATTGAACTTGCCTGCCCCCAATGGTTCTTTGTCTTGGTCATACAAGAGAACCAAGTCACCATAAATTTATCGTCGAGGAAAAAAATACCTATCATACTGAACCTTAACACCTCATTTATTTGTTTCGATAGTTGTAGATGCATCTCAACGTTGTTCATCAAGACGTTCTAGGTGCACTAGGCATTCTTCAATATCGGATGTGTCAGGAAGGAGCTCAATTTCCAACTTGAGGGAATGGATTTCTCATTCAATTGGAAGAATCAACTCCATGCCATGTACTGACTAAAAAAGAGAAAAACTAGTGGAAGTATTTACTGAGGTTTGACATGCCCAAAGTGTAGGTTAAAGCATCAGATGCCAGTCATACTTAATCTGGATGACAGTTTTTTGCAAGATGGTTTTGAGAGATTTATTCACCTCATCTACTTGTCCATTTTCCTGGGGATAATAAGGGTAAGAATGACCATGCTTAAACCCCAGTTTTGATAATAACTCTTTCATGATTTCATTATGAAAGTGACTACCATGATAAGTGACAATATCTTTTGGGATTTCGAACCAAGCTATAATTTGGTTGAATATGAAGAATGTTGCATTATTACCATCGGATTTAATGGTAGGCATGGCCTCTTCCCACTTAGTGAAGTAATCCACAGCTGCAATGATATGTTGATTCCCCCCAGCTGAAGCTGGGTTACAGT
>SNQJ01S0117739.1:0-27642 GCA_010110895.2 Picea sitchensis
AAAAGACTTCCCTGGGTTGATAATTTATGTTTCACTTGGTTGTTTAAAATTAATTAAGCAATTATAGTGACCAACAAACAACAGGAATTAGTTGTAGGCGAAGAGGATGGACCAAGCAAAGTGGTCTCGACGAATGAGATGATGGAAGAGCGAGGCGAGAAGGTCGTAAGACTCCCAGTCAAACAAAAACATCAACTACAGTCTAGAGAGACAATGCGGCTTAAGATGGAGGTCAGGAAAGTAAGGAAACAGGTACACAAAATGCAGGAGTGAATGAAGAAATATAGGTAGCAATCTAGAACTTACAAGACCACAAGAGTATAAATAGAGACTCAGACGGACCAGATAGCCATAACCTCTGCTGCTACTCAAACAAGCCTGGTCGAGCGATTGTTTGAAGACCGTGAGCATGCCTTAATGACCGAAGTGCAGACTTGGAAAACTATTGTGGCTCAGTATCAAAACGAGGTCAGATGAACTTAGGAACGAGCCTCCACAACTATTTTTGAATACATGAAGCATATAGACATCATGAGACTAAGGCATGCGAAGCAACAACTCAGGATAGAGCAGCAGGAAAAGAAAGTGGCAGAGATGAAAACTGATAAGGAGCAGATGGTTAATTTGGCGCAAGAGGTGATGGAATGTCGCCCCCCTGCTTCTTGTTATTATTTATTCTTACATGAACGTTTCCTTTTATTCTGCATGGAGAGCATAAAAAATGAGATTAGTTATAAAATAGAAAATGGTGTACAATTCATCTGAATAATGAGGCACCACGACGTGCCAACTCAGCATTTGATGTGTGAATTTTACTTGCATGGATATCTGTTACGCTTGGACAGAGACTTCAATCCGGTCCCATATGTGGGAGACATTCATTTAAGGGCCCTCACCTCTTACACTTTCAACCAGATCAGCTGGTAGAAAGATTTTAACACATTTGAATCTAATCAGGTTACAAAGTCGTTTATGGTAAGAGGAGAACCTGAAAGGTTAGTCACCATGTTCAATAAACACAACACCGTTTTGGGAATTGAGGCGAATAGAGACAGAATGTTGAGGACACAAAATTGGTGCCTTGATCTTTGCGTTAAGCAAATAGTCACATTTCATGAAGAGGGCCTTGATTGTTGTTAGAAAAGGTGGATGATGACACCTACAGTTGTCCAGAACATGGAACCTTTTGGAGCACCAAACTTTGCACGGGTGCTCCCCAGAGTGCCTAGATATGTGGCATGTGTCTGAACAAGCGGAGTCTGATGGATGGGACTCCGGTTTTAGTTTCCCACTATTTGGTTGCTAGTAGAAGATTACACTTCAGTGTATATCGTCCTGGAAGATTGGAGGGAAGAAGTCCACCTCTTAGATGGTTTTAAAGCTCCAGGAACAGAGATGGATGAAGAATATGATCTCTTCCATTTTCAGGAAGCCAACAGTCAGCGAAATCTATACCTGCGGAGGTGGCGAACTGCATGAGGGCATGCAGAGGGATAGTTGGGGGGAGATGTTGGGCACAAAATCGGGCTATCTTTCTGCTGCATTTCCATTAATTTTTTTACATTTTGCATTAATTTACCTATGTTTGCTATGCTAAATCTGTAAGGTAAATACCCCTGCCTTGTCTATTGGAATATTTTATTAATGAAATAAAGTCGCGGAGTTTTACCTATTCGCAGTACTAAAATGATGTTTGACTGCAGCTTTTGGAGAACAGGAATTAAGGCCTCAGTATCCCACGACAGATCGATTGTTTAGCTACTTTGAGGACAACAACGACTAAGCCAAAAGGAGGCTGCGCAGCTGGAGTTGCAGATCCCTGAACCATCTTGGTCATTTTGTTGATCTTGTCTATCTGGTACTGGTGCTATTCCAACTAATGTATATTTTTAAGGGTACGGTTACCATGTTTTGGGGAAAGAGGTTGTTCCCCCTTTTGATGTATAGAAGATAGTTTATTCCTATAATTGGGGATGTCCCCATTGAGATTGTAATAACCTTTTTCAGATTTATAAATAACTATCTATTTTGTTGTCTTCATCTTTGCTGTAACTAACGCAGCCCTGATCAGAGAGCTGGGCCCGCTCTCCTGATCGGGCGTTGTGTCTTTCTGTGTGTGTTATTTATTAGTTTATGCTTGCTGTTACAGTGTGTGATTCTTATGATTGTTGTTCAGAAGTTGTATTAATCAAGTTGACGGTAATTCTTTGAATCTTAATCGTAAGCCCTTGGCCAGGACGAATTGTACTCTTTCCCCTGCATATACCTTGCGCGTTTCCTTGAAAGGATATGCACCCATTTGATAAATTAATGTAGGAAAAGGGTGAATAAATCATTCATACCTGGACACCAACAATATGTAATGGGCTCGGCATTTGAGGGCAAATTCGGGGAAATGGTGAACCTGGGGGAAAATATACAGGGGAAGGTTTGATTCCCAGAGCCCAATTTCATCGCTCTGATCTAAGAAGATATCTTTGAGCCATGAATGTAAATCTGCGAAGTCAAATTCGCACCTGGTCTCTGTGATTAAATGATCTTTGTCGGCCAAAGGGATCTTGTCGAGGTCGACAGGAGGCGGGAGGAAGGAATTTTCCTCAACTTCTGCTTTCTTGGATTTTGGCGCCATCACTGTGAAAATACCTGCAAGTCAAACAAAATGTTAGTGGTGATGATTGTGGTTTTGGACGACTGACTGAAATAGAGAGAAAACGGGGAGCAATTTTCTGGTGTGAGGGTAAAGTGAGTAATGTGAGAAATGAAGGGAAAAGGTAGTTTTGAGTAAACAGATACCCGTTGGGAGTGGAAGACAACTCAGCAGGCTAACCGATAATTTAGCCTGTAATAAATCGCCAACGAGTCTTTTGGAGTGTGAGATGGCAGGTGACAACGAATGACAAATACGACTAGGTGACGTGGAGGGTGTTGATTGGAAACTGACCATGTTGAAGGGACTTGTAACGGGTGAACAGGGGGAACGGACTGACATAGTTTTGAGATGTGATCTTTAGGGGAAAACATGGAAGATGATGTCATGGAGTGACGAGGTATGTCAAAAAATGGTAAGTGGTCTGGAGCAATGGATTCTTGCCACGTATAGAAAGGGGCCTGCCAAAAAACCACTCCATTCCAGACCCCCCCCCNTGGGGTCCGAAAAAACACCATCATCCGTCCATCGACGCACCTACCGCTGGAATGTAGATCTAAGCGCGATGTTTAACCAACATTTCGGACCCCCCCCATCGTTAAAGGCAGAACGGTCAGGGTTTTCCAGAATTCAATCTCAGCCATGGTTTTGGGCGTCGACGCCTCAGCCGTTCATATGTGTGCCTTTGTTATCTCTGATTCCAGAACCCCCCCCCCCACCGTTAAAGGTAGAACAGTCGGGGGGGTCCCGAAAAACTTGTCAACCATATATCTGAGCACCAACATCTCGATCGTTCATCTATGCGCTTTCTTTATTCCGTGAGTGCAAAGTCATATGTGCTCCAAAAACTTAGAATAAGTGCATTATGTGGGTTTTCCCAAGCTTTCCCTTTTTTTATCACCCTGGGGGTTAGACATCAAACTTTTAAACATCAAAGATATGGTTCAACATCGATCATCATGCTTATTTTATTTGAGATAAAGAAAACTACCATATTCTCTAACCTAATTACCTATGAAATTTAGCCCAGATTAAACTATTGGACTAAGAAATTACTCTATCCTGGGGTTATTTGACCAAGATTAGGAAGTTTGGTCAAATTTATTCA
This sequence comes from Picea sitchensis, assembly GCA_010110895.2. Classification (NCBI taxonomy): domain Eukaryota; kingdom Viridiplantae; phylum Streptophyta; class Pinopsida; order Pinales; family Pinaceae; genus Picea; species Picea sitchensis. The sequence continues at coordinate 3,756 of SNQJ01S0117739.1, forward strand.
CTATCTAACCTAATTTGCTTGGCTAAGATTAAATAGTTTATCCAAGCTTATTCACTACTCCTCTCAACATCAATTTAAAGGGACTTGGCCATGTTTAAACTGTATGGACCAAGTCATTGTTATTGCATGGGGCTCCATTCAATTTCTTTTATGCCCTCTTTTATTCTTTTTCTCTTCTTTTCTTTGTCTTTATTTTCTTCCTTTTCTCTTTCTTTTCTTTTTCTTTCTTTTTCTCTTTCTTTTCTTTTTCTTTCTTTTATTTTTTTCAAATTATTTACATAATGGAAAATCATTTTTCAAACAAAAACACTAAAGTGATACCATTTCAGTTACCAGTTGATCCTATAAATTATAGGGCTATAACAGAACCTATTCCTAACAGTCCTCTAGGGGACGATGTAAACTAGTTGTATAGGACTACTGCGCGATAAGAAGATTATGTGAATCCAACTGCAGATGGAGTACTCAGTTGGAGGACTATCAATTACGACATGTCAAATTCAGATACCGGAGTAGAAAAATGGCAACAAAGATTGCATGAAGTCTCTACTAGGATGTGCACCATAATTACACGCGTAGTAAGATGGGTTGGAATGGAAGTGAGAAAGTTCCCCACATTTACTGAAGAGGAAAACTTAGAAAACTTCTTGACAGAGTTCGAATAAGAGGTTTTGGATAGTCAGAGATTATTAGTGTTGGATTTAGCATTGAGAGACACACCTGAACAATGGTGGGGTGCACATAAGGAGGTAATTCAAGATTGGTATTAGTGTAAGAGACTAATGAGCATAAGATTTGATATGAGTCAACGAGATAGACCCTTACAGAAGTATGATGGAAGAGGGAACCCAAGAAATCATATAAACGATTGTGTCACTAACTGGATATTGGTACCACCAAGAGAATGGACGCATTACTTTATTCACACATTAGAAGGAATAGCAAGTAATTGTTACAAGGAATAGGAATTGTGCAAAGAAACTATGAGTTGGGGTACAATACAATGAATTTTATTAAGACTTTTTCATTTGAAAGTGACAATCCATGGGTGGATAATGCATTATAGAGGATGAAAAGGAATATATTTGAAGAGTATGGGGTAGATGCAGTAACAATAGACAAATATTTCAGAAAAGAAACACTTGAACAATTAGTTTACTTTTATCAGGTCGCAAAGGATGAGAAAGTAGAAGACAACCCACATGACATATAGATAGTAGAAGGGGAAAGAGAGAGAGGATTGGAAGGACCTGTTCTACACTAAGAAGAGCTCACTGAAACAATGAAGATTAAAAAGTTCAATATTGGGACCAAAGAGAAGCCAAAGATAACCGACATTGGAGATTACTAGGACAATGAGACAATGAAAAAGATAATTGAATTATTGCATGAATATAGTGACTTATTCCCAACCAAATTTTCAGAGATGAAAGGGGTAGAGGGAGAAATTGGAGAAATGAAGATACCCCTCAGACCAGATGCAAGGCCAGTTAGAGAAAGACCATATATATTAAACCCTATCTATAAGTAGAAGGTTAAGGGAGAACTTGACATAATGCTAGAATCATGAATCATAGAGTCTGTGGAAGAATCAGAGTGGATTAGTTCAATGGTGGTCCAAGAAAATAAGACTGGAGGAATTAGGATATGTGTGGATATGAGAAATTTAAATGATGCATGCCTACATGATCATTTTCCTACTCCATTTACAAATGAGGTGTTAGAGAATGTGGGAGGACATGAAGTCTACTCTTTCATAGATGAATTTTTAGGTTACCATCAGATCAAAATTGATCCGGAAGATAGGTACAAAACCACATTTTCAATAGAGTGGGGGTCATATCAGTACACAGTAATTCCATTTGGATTAAAGAATGCACCAACAATATTTTCCATAGTAGTAGTAGTTACATTCAAGGATTTTATACATAAATTTTTAGAATATTATTTGGATGATTGGACAATATTTAGTTTATTGAAGGACCATGTAGAAATTATGAGGTTAATGTTAGAAAGATGTAGGCAATGTCATATTTCCTTGAAAATTAAGAAATGTATATTTACTACACCGTTTGGCATCCTACTTAGACACATTGTATGCAAACAGGGCTTGATAGTAGACCTTGCAAAGATTCCTGTTATTGTCAATTTACCACCACCAAAGTCAGTGCGCTAGTTGAGAGCAACATTGGGCCACACAAGGTACTACAGGAAATTTATAGAGGGCTATGTAAATATTACTGCATCCATGGAGAAATTACTAAAGAAAGAAATTAGGTTTCAGTGGAATGATGAATTCCAAGAGAGTTTTGACACATTGAAAGGAAACATGGTGACCGCACCAATTTTGAGTTTTCCAGATTGGACAAACGAATTTCATGTGCATGTGGAAGCTTCATCCATTGCACTTCGAGCCATTTTGGCACAACCAGGTGAAGGAGACATTGATCACCCAATATCTTTTGCTAGTAGAAAGCTATATGAGTCTTAGCAGAACTATAATACTACAGAAAGAGAAGGTTTGGCTATGATATATCCCTTATATAAGTTCAGACATTACTTATTGGGTCAACATTTTAAGATGTTTACAGATCATTCGTCCTTGAAGTACTTAGTTAAGAATCCAGTGTTGGGGGGGAGGATATGTATATGGTTGTTATTGTTTCAGAAATATGATTTTGAAATCGTAGTAAAAACAGGGAAGATGAATGCAAAACCAGATCATATATTAAGAATTACTAATGGAGAGGATCCAAAGAACTTGGAGGAGAATTTTCATGATGCTAATTTATTTATTTTTCATATTGCTGATGATTATTTTGCTGGCATTGTTGTATTTTTTAGCACATGGATGACTCCCAAGGAATTTATTGTCACGTAGAAAAAAAAATTGGTAGTGCGCGCTACAGACTATCAGTTGATTGCAGGGAATTTATAGAAGTTAGGTGTAGATGGAATTCTGAAAAGTTGTGTGATGGAGCATGAGCACTCCATGGTGATAGAAGAAGCACATGAAGGGATATCTAGAGGGAACTATGCAGGGAAACCTACAACAAAAAAGGTGTTGAGTGCAGGATTATGGTGGCTTATAGTACATAAGGACGCGAAGGAATATTGTCTGACCTGTGATATCTATCATAGGGTGGGGAAACCATATAGAAGGAATGAAATTCCACTTGTGTCGCAAGTAACTTTACAAGTATTTGATAAATGGGCTGTCGATTTCATTGGAATGATTAATCCACCAACAAGGAGGTCAAAATCCAGACACATCGTCACTGGGACATAATATTTAACCAGATGGGCAGAAGCAACCCCAGTGAAGGATTGCAACGTAGACATTGCAACGCGATTTCTCTTTGAAAACCTGGTGACCAGATTTGGATGACCCAAAATTTTGTTGAGTGATCAGGGGACTCATTTTATTAATAGTACAATCAGATAAATGACACAAGAATTAGAGATACATCATTAGAAGAGAACACCTTACTATCCCCAGGAAAATGGTACAGTAGAAGATTTTAACAAAATTCCAGGGAATGCATTGACAAAGATTTGCAATGTCAATAGGGATGATTGGGAGTTGAAAGTATCAGTAGTATTATGGGCTTACAAGACTACATGCAAGAAGTTGATAGGACAGACACCATTCAGACTGGTATATGGGCAGGAAGCAGTGGTTCCATTGGACTATTTAATACCTAGTCTATGCATTGCAGCAATCACCAACATGATAGAAGAAGGTGTTGCACAGGAAAGATTGGATCAGTTGATGGAGCTGGAATAAGACAGAATTTTAGCAGGCTTCCACCAGGAAATACATAAAGAAAAGGACAAATCTTGGCATGATAGGCACATAAAGAAGAAAACCTTTAAGGAAGGAGATCTAGTTCTCCTCTATGATAGCAGGTATTTACAACACCCTGGGAAGTTCAAGATGCATGGGTTAGGGCCTTATCAGGTAGAGGCTATCACAAATGGAGGTGTTGTGCAACTGAAATATCTTGCAGGGAAGAATCTCAGAGGACTAGTGAATGGCAGTCGACTGAAGTTGTATCAATACAGTCGACCTAACAACCTAAGGTAAAAATAGAAAGAGAAGGTATGATTGTACATATTGTATATAGTAGATGTTAGAAGAAAAAGACAAAAATCCATAAAAAGAAGAAATGTAACAAAAATTAAAAAAATATAGGATAACATTAGAGGTTTTGATGTAATAGAATTGCTAGCATTAACAAGTGTGCCACATAAAAACCAATGTTGAAGACACTATGCGCAACAAAATAGGTGACAGACACAAAAGTGGAGTGCACAAGAAAAAGTGAAAAAGTGAAAGTTGTCAGTGTGGAATAGTTTTCATTTCGCCATCCCATTATAAAAGTCGGAAAAGGGGGGAAATATGGTCAATTTCTATTTTTTCTCTAAGGATAAGAACAAGGAGTGAAGTATAAGTGTGAAAGAGTGAGAATTCGTGAGAGACATTGGATATTTATAGATCAACAACTTGAATTTAACAAGGATGTCGCCACCACGCATTGGAGCACCAAGTAGGGTCAGGCGGAACACAAGAACTAGTGCTCGGGTGACAGAAATAGGAATGCAAGATATGCCTACAATCGTGGATGTGGATGAGATCCACACACTAGAGTATGATCCGACTACCATGCACGTGGGTGAAGAGAAAAATCTCGCACAGGAGGCCGAACAGCCAGAGGAGGATGCCGAAAGGACAAAATTCGATGTGTCCAAGGGAAAATTGAGGCAACACGAAGAACAGTCCACAGGTTTGACTCACCAAGGCCTAGATTTAGAAGAACAACAAGAAAAAAAATGCCAGGACAAACTAGAAGTTGGGGTATTGTATCCATAAGGGAAGAATAAGGCGTGAGCAGAGAGAATTGTGCAAGGAATACAATGCACATAGGCGGAATTGGCGATAGTGATGCCAAAAATACCCAAGGGAGTGAAGGTCGATGATGAAATGGTGGGAGGAGTAGATTCCTTTAAATACTCTGACCATGACGTGGAAGATGCAGTGAAATTCCTAGACTTGGCACCATAGAGCTACTTGGAGAGTAGGGGAGAGGGTCCATTAGGCATGCCATTGTTGGAGCCTGCACAGTGGATCCTAGGGTTATGAAACAAGGGAATCATGTTTGTTGCAAATATTGCACTTTGGGTGTGGTAAACACATCAATTGATGTGTGAAGAAACTCCTAGAAAGGGTGCATGGAGGAATTCTTTGGATGGATAGGCCAATGCCTATCAATGTCGACCTAATTGCAGCAATCACAGGGCTACCTGTTAGCACTTAAACTTGTCTTGTTCTCATGGATTGTGGTTTTGGTCTAGATCTGTGATTTTGTTTGTCTTTTCCCCCTTTTTTCAGACCTGATTATAGTTTTCCCTTCCCGACGTATATTTTCTTTGTCTGTTTTCCTTTAGTCGACTGGTTTCCTTGTCGAAATGTGCCCAAGAGAAATCAACACCGAGCTTCTCTGTTCTCCTTGAAGCCGATTGTTTCTTTTTTTCCTCCATCACTGAACCTTTGCCTTCCCAAGCCTAAGTCTGGTCGACCATCCCCATTTCCACTATCTGCAACACCGAGAGAAGTCAAATAGTGAAGCAAGTCAAGCGAGCGAGAAAAGATCACTTTTCAACAACGAGGATCAATTAGCGAGGCAGATTTGCAGTCATCGGCAAATTTAGGAATGTGAAGTGGCCCAAGGTTTAATGCCAAGGCAGATATTTGAGACCAACGGTCAAGCGAGAATTAATCTGGGTCATCTGCCCCTTGGAGACAGGTGGCAGCTGATTGTGCGATCCCGGGAGTCGACATTTCAGGGTTTCCGTTAGCAAGCGCATCACATCCTTACGCCCTGAAATGCAAAACCCTAGGAACCTGGCCTATGGTCATAGCCCATGGTCGTATGGAAGGGAGTGGGCCAGTGAAGGTGAGGGGTGCATGGTCACGATGGACCCACAGTGAAATTATAACCATTCCAATCTAGGTCATTCAAGAAATGAACACGTGGCGCAGATCTGAGGTTTCACAATTTTAGCCATCGGGACAACGGGGAAGAGGTGCATCAGGGATCCTTGATACGAGAGGTCCTGAAATCATTAGGATCGTTGATCGAGGAAAGGCCCGAGCCTTTAGATCTGATGTTTCATATTTTGGCTACCGGGAGTCTAAGGAACAAGGGGACGACTCCTTCCCATCGTCAACACGTGAAATTCACGAAGCGCCTTGGGTGTCGGGCACGGTCATAGCATCAGGGTTGTATGAAATGGGACCCAAGAAGAAGTGGGCCAGGGTTTTTCAATGGCGAATATATCATGGCCGTCCATCCCAAAGAAAATATGATCATCGATCTCAGCCACAGTTTCGCGATTTTGGGCATCATGATGTCAGAGTCAGGGGAGGTGAAAATCCCAGAAAGGAAAAGTGTCGAGATGCATTTGAAGATAGGGGCAGGATCATGGCCCTAGGTTATATTGAGAATGGAGCCAGAAGAAAAGGAGGATAGCCTCCAAGCCTTGGAGAGATGGCACATGGTCGTCATCTGTACATTAAGCCTTGACCACCCGCCATGAATGAATGCAGTTAATGAATTTTGAGCAGGTTGTTGAAACCTCAACTCAATCCATAAATTGAAGACGTGGGGGTCTGGAGTAGTCAGCCCATGGTACCCCGATGAACAAGTTCCCTGTGAAAGCCATGTCCTATGAACCAGTGTCAAACAAGAAGTTGTGTGCACAGTCTGCAAGAAGATCATGCACACATAAAGCCTTAAATGAAGTAGCTCAACAACTCTCCTGCTGTCAAGGGGGGGGATTGCTCTGAGTATATATACTCATTTTTTATATTTTTGTAAGGATCAATGGTAGAGATACGCTCCCAATTGTAAAGTTCTAGCGAGGCCTCTGGTTCTCTGGTTATAGACTGATATTTGAGACTTCTTGTTTAATGGCAGCCAACCTCTTCATTACTCTTCTTCAAACTCTTAAACCCCAGGCATGGATGATCCAGTCGGGTGTTGTGATGACTATATAATGTAGGCTTGATTATATTAGTTTTTGCATCATTTTAAGTTTGTTGAATTTATTCAGATTTGAGAAGATCTCATATCTAATAATTTTCCTCCAAAACCTATTGGAAGACCAGATGTCCATAGTAGACTTTTGTTCCTCTCTCATTTTCCTCCACCTACTCACCACTATGCAAATTTATTGGCGTAAGTTAAATCAAGACCTCATCTATCTCTATTTTTCCAACCCAGTTTTCTAAGTTAAAACGATATTGTTCTGAGTTTACTCTCATTCGGGCACCTTTATAAATAACCCATGACATACAAACTGATAGATATTGGGCTTTCGCTCATCGCAATCTGAGGACAACTTCTGGTGCTAACAAAACGTATTATTCCTATGATTTTTTCTGTTATAATTGTTGTGAGGGATATGAAGGCCACAATCAAGATTTGGCTAATTATGATAGAGTCTGTGAGGATGAAGATGAGGAGGGAGATGACACTATGAGTGAGCTGATGGAACTGGTAAAATCTCTTTCTGTAGAGATAGATGAGTTGAAGGAAGATCGTGATCACTGCCTTTTTGAGGAAGATGCAGAGGATTTTCTAGCCCTTGGAGAGGATGTTCTTGGCAGTCCTACTGATAATGGCCATATTGAAGGTTTCATAGTTGAAGAGGCCTTGATTTTTTCTCCCAAGGTGCTTGTTGGTCCTGTATTTGACGATTATTCTAATAGCAGTAGAGCCCCACATCACAGTTTGATGACCAGAAGAGAATCCAACCTGTATATGACAACTATGAATCAAGTTCTAAGTTGGATATGTAGGATTTCCAAGAGAAGACTATGGAGCCTTGTCCTCTATTCGTTAAATAATATTATCAAGAGGAAATCAACCTTCCTTGACCTACAATAATCAATGAGCAGCATGATGAGGAGAATTTTTTCCCGCGGGTCCTGTTTATGATGATTATGAATCTGACCCTGGGGAGAGGAAAGAAGAAGAAAATGAAGAACTAGAGGAGCAACAGAAAGGGTAGTTTGTCTCCTGTCCAGAACCTATTCGTGAGCAGCCATTGCCTGAGATCAGTCAGCCTATATTGACTGTTCACCCTCTTGTGCCTACCAGTGATATTCAGCCCTGTATGAGCAGTTGTGGAGCAGAGCGATTTCTACTACAAATTTCACATAATTTGCCACTCATTCTATGAAACAGTTAGCGATTACATGGAGTGGCATTTCCTTCATATCTTGGAGCCGCCCAATTTTATGACAACTTCAACACTGGGAGGAGAGATGAAAGATGTAATTGTTATGCTGTCACAATTGCATCAGCTGTTATCAATCATCGACAGAATGAAGGAACTTCCATTCCAGAAGTAACTTGAATGGCTATGGTGGAATTTTGCTTTCACCTAGCCCCATGTAAAGGATTTATTATTTTAGAATTGTACATAAATAAGCTCCTTTGAGCATGTATGTTCTTTTGTTTTGTTTTTACTTTCGGCCTATATTTTTAGCAGGGTGTTTTGAGCTTGACTCCATAGCCCAACAGAAGGCGACTAGAACTGCAAAAGGATATCTTAGAGCATCTCAGGGATGACTCTATCCCTTGTGGAGCCAAATGTTATCACCAATTCTTGTCACGGGAAAAAGGGTACCTAGGTCCGCTGTCTACATAAGAAGTGCCCGAGCGTAGCACGCAGAAAATTTCATTTTGAGCTTAAAATCAAGCGAGCGGGCAAAGAGAAATTTTCAACGACAAGGATCCATTAGCGGGGCAGATTTGAGGTCATCAGGAAATTCGAGAATGTGAAGTGGCTAGAGGTTTAAGGCCAAGGTAGAGGCCTGATACCACCGATCAAGTGAGAATTAATCTAGGCCGTCCACCCCGTGGAGACAGGTGGCAGCCGATTGTGCGATCTCGGGAGTCAACATTTTGGGTTTTCGTTAGCAAGTGCACCACAACCTTACGCCCCAAAATATGAAGCCCCAGGATCCTTGCCTATGGTCATAACCCATGATTGTATGGAAGGGAGTGGACCAGTGAAGGCGAGGGGCGCATGGTCACGATGGACCCACAGTGAAACGATAACCATGCCAATCTAGGCCGTTCAAGAAATGAACACGTGGCGTAGATATGAGTTTTCACAGTTTTAGCCAGGATAGCGGGGAAGAGGTGCATCAGGGATCCCCGATATGAGAGATCCTGACACAATCAAGACCATTGATTGAGGAAAGGTCTGAGCTATTATATCTGATGTTTCATCTTTCAGCTACTAGGAGTCTAAGGAACAAGGGGTTGGCTCCTTCCCATTGTCGATAAGCGAAATTCACGAAGTGCCTTGGGTGTATGGCATGGTCATAGCCTCAGGGTTGTATGAAATCAGACCCAAGCATAAGTGGGCCAAGGTTGTTCAATGAAGAATAGATCGTGGCCATCCATCCAAAAGCAAATATGATTGCCGATATTAGCCATAATTTCATGATTTCGGGCATCGTGATGTCAAAGTCAGGGGAGGTGAAAATCCCCAAAAGGAAAAGTGATGAGATGCATTTGAATATAGGCGCAGGGTCATGGCCCTGGGTTATATTGAGAATGGAGCCAGAAGAAAAGGAGGCTAACCTCCAAGCCTTGGAGAGTTGGCGCATGGTCGTCACCTGTACATGAAGCCTCGACCACCTACCATGAATGAATGCAGTTAATGAATTTTGAGTAGGTTGTTGAAACCTCATCTCAATCCATAAATGGAAGGCGTGGGGGTCTGGAGTAGTCAGTCCGTGGTACCCTGATGGACAAGTTCCCTGTGAAATCCATGCCATCTGAACCAGGGTCAGACAAGAAGTTGTGTGCATAGTCTACAACAAGATCATGCACACGTAAAGCCTTAAATGAAGCATCTTAGCGACTCTCCTACTGTAAAGGGGGGGGATTGCTCTGAGTATATATACTAATTTTTTATATTTTTGTAAGGATTGATGGTAGAGTTATGCTCCCGATTGTAAAGTTCTAGCGAGGCCTCTTCATTACTCTTCTTGTTTAATGGCATCCATCCTCTTCATTACTCTTCTTCTTACTCTTAAAGCCTGGGCATGGATGATCCAGTCGGTTGTTTTGATGTCTATATAATGTAGGCTTGATTATATTAGTTTTTGCAACATTTTAAGTTTCTTGAAGTTATTCAGATTTGAGAAGATATCATATTTGAGACTTTTCCTCCAAAACCTACTGGAAGACCAGATGTCCAGAGAAGACTTTCATTCCTCTCTCATTTTTCTCCACCTACTCACCACTATGCAAATTTGCTGGCCTAAGTTAAATCAAGACATCATCTAGATCTGTATTTCCAACCTAGTTTTCTAAGTTAAAACGATATTGTTCTGAGTTTACTCTCATTCGGTCACCCTTTATAAATAACTTGTGACATACAAAATGATGGGTATCAGGCTTTCCCTCATCGCAATCTGAGGACAACTTATGGTGCTAACACTACCCATGGATGGGGAGAATCCAGAGAAACATTTAGAAGACAAAACAAAGGAAAAATACATCTCCAAAGAAATAAAGGTGAAGTATGGCATATATAGAGGCAACAAGGGAATCAGGATCAGTGACATCAACGATCCTGCGACGCAATTTGCAACAAGGATGTTAGGTTGAAAATTAATGTGAAAATGTAGAAAAGAGGAGGTAGTAGCGGGATTGGTAGCAGCTGCAGCGTAGTTCGCAAAGGGGAGATTGATGAGTTGGGCCCCTTATTTACTAAATTCCTTTCTAGAATATTGCAAGGACACATAATATTGGGGCTCTGATTTCCACTACTCATGGTTACTCATCCTCATTGCATTGGTAGGATGGCAGGAACCAACATACAATATGTTCCTACAAAGGACAGAAAAATGTGGCGCAACGCGCTACATGTCGTTGTGAAGCACAATAGACCCTAAGGACAAGAAAATAAATAGCGACATATTCATGTTGTACTTAAAGGATATCCAAAATAGATTGTTAGACATGTGGAGGATTTCCCCAAAAACTATCCAGGACTTTGGACAGATAAAAAAATTCCAGACATCGTGCCACAGTATGTGGTTGCAGGCAAAGAAGGATCCAACCAAGGAGTGTCTACAGTTGAGCTACTGCGTGATGACGTAGGATATCCTGATGGTGGTATAGGAGTGGAATGGGGAGTGGAAAGTACCAGAGATTCCAAGAACAATGCCAACACTACAAACTCAGACACAGGGTAAAACAATCCCCATGCAGTAGACAAGCAGGAATGGTGCTAGAAAGAAAAACAAGACGACAAAAGGTATAGTGGGGGAAAGCAGGCCAATTCAAAATAAAATAAGAACACAAAATAATTCATAGTGTGGTCCTACATAGGGTCCACCTCGCACAGAGAAGGCACCAAGGGAAACAACAGAACAAGTGTAAATGGAGGCACAAGGCATATATGGAAGAAGAAAGGGCTCATGATGTAGTAAAATATACACAAATTCCAGAGGCATATGAGCCATCACATGTCCAAATAAAAAAGACACGGGAACAAGCAAGTGGCTCCAAGAAGAAGGCGAAGGCCCACATAAAACCAATGGAAACATTACTGACAACAGACGATGTGGAGCTAATAACAATGACAGTTAAAGATAAACTGTTAGAGGTATGGGAAAATGTGGAGAATCACAAGGTTTGAATTCTGGAGCAAGTACAAGAGGTAAAAACTGCATTGGAGCAGTTGAGGATCAAGGAGGAGTAAAAATAGAAGGAGAAACTAATGCCCACTAGAGAAGGAGTACCTACTAGAGAGACAATCCAAATTATAGCGCAGGGAAGTTTAGATTTTATCATAACACCGAAGATGTTGTTCATCGATGAGGAAACAACACAAAATCCCCTGAAGGACATCAAGACATTGGACTTGGCATTGCCCAATATTCCAACAAAGGCACTATATAAATTGCAGGTTAGCGTTGCATAAGATATTCAGTCCAAATCAAGTTCTGATGCTACGAATTTACAGATAGAGCAAGAGGAGAATGTTATACTGAGGGATGTAGTTATCCAGGAAGGGCATGAGAAAAATATAGCGCAACAGAAATTGGAGGAGATGGAGAAATAGATAAGTGCACTATTTCAAGCCATCCCCAACAATGCATAATCGAAGTGAGAATCTTCTCAAGAGAAGATGAGGAAAATAATGCAGGCTTTGGCGCAATATAAAGAGCATATCAATGAACTGGAGGAGCACGCAGTACCTACTAGTCCTCCATAAGTCAGAGCGCTAAGAGAGAAAGATGTAAAAACATATGTAGAGAACATCACGCAAAGCATACATAGAATGACAGAACTGTTGGAGAAGAGTGCCCAGCTATGGACACATATATTAGAGGATAGGATCCTACAAGAGCTGCAAGGGAAGGAAGATAGATTTAATGCAGCAATGGTAGATGTGAAGCATCGACAGAGGATAATTTCATGGCCAGAGAAGATCAAGTCTTCTGCATAAATGAAGAACCTGTAGGCAGAAACGAAAGTGGTGTAGGCAAAAAAAATTGCAAGACATGCTCTATTGGAGCTCGTGCAAGAAAAGGCAAAGTAGTTGGTCATGGATATCGATACAACAAAAGTGTGCATCGAACAGATAGGATTGGAGGGGGGAGAAATATTAAGACCTCTAGTCACTATGCAGGTGGTAGAAGCCATGACTGAGAAGAGAAACCAGGCTCATGACCAATGCCAACAGATAACAGAGATGTACAAAGTACTTGAATAGGTAGTAAAAGATGCAGGAGTCGATGAGTGACTAGGGACAAGTCACGATGTCACTAGTTGGGGCATGTTGGCGCAGGCCAATTTTAGGAAAAATCGAAGAATTTTTGAAGGAGTTAAAGTAGCGCTGGAAAACATGGGAGTGCGCTGGAAAAAGAGGAAAAGCAGTGCCGAAAATAAGGGAAAACCTGCACCAAGAAAATCAGTTAGAAAGTGGACAAATTGTTGCAGAGTAGTGGAAAAGTGGACAAGCTCCAAGTTGGAGCAACGGTCGGATCGAGGACCAGCCATGAACGAGTCATATGGAAAGTGGAAAAACCTAATCCTTTTAGGGTTAGGGTTTTTGTAAGGGCTTGGTCCTAGTTTTGTATAAGTAGAATGTACTAGGACTATAGAGGGGGGTCATTCAATTTTTGACACTCTGTAGTTGGTTCAACTATTTGTTAGGGTTTTGATGAGAGGTTCTTAGTGTAAGTGAGAACTATTGCGATCTGTGGAGATCAAATGTAATGAAGGAAGGATTGTACAGTGCGCATCACTACATTTTTCATGACAAATGAATAAAGAGCTGAAGCGACAAATATTTGAGGATGTAGCCCCATGGGGGGTGAACCACGATATATCTATGTTTTATGTGACTATATGTAGCTTTTATGGTTGCATTTACTTTGATAATTTTTTATGATGAATATGTTGCTTGTTAAAGGAATGCAAACTGTGCAATAAGGTTAAGCTAATGGAATATGCACAACAACACCGAATAAATGAATCCTTCAGCTAGTGTTTAGATCAGGATCTTGGGTTACAGTAGATAAATGTTTGTGTTTGATCAAATGAGACTGTAATGAATAATGAAGCCCTTTTAGAATAGTAGTGATAGGGGTTAGGAATAAGATCTAATGAGGATTTGGGGTTAACAATGAGCAGGTTGAATTCCTCAGAGAGAGAAACACATCCCGTCCTAGGGTTGTAGACATTTGAGTCCTATAGCCAACCATAGAATCCATCTCGGGTGAGACTGTGCAATGCACTCCATGCACTATGTTTCCTTCTGGTATCCAGAAGGGATGATGGTAGAAGGGTTTGTTGGTAATCCTATAGCTAGAACCTGGGTTAGCCCAAGTAACCCAACACCACCAAATGGTATATTGAACTGAAGGGTGGTTCTTTTAGAAGCTTCAATGACTTGGAAATGGTATTTTTAATGCATTACCAAGTGCATATTTGGTATGAGATAGGAACTGGGCTCTTGAATTTTGTGCGTCAAAACAATTTAAGCCACATCTTCGATCATATTCATGAGTAGCATCGATGACGTAGGATGATTAAGACTCACATTCTAGAAAATCTCCTAACAGAGTGGTTTACCAATTCCCTCTTATCACCCATTGCCTAGGATGTATCCATGGCCGAGGCGACCTCCTAGGAGAAGGCCATTTTGCATTCCCAACAATTAGATTTGATTTATTATCATTTGGGTACTCTATATGATATCATTCCAAATTCTCTTCGCCCGTCAACTGATCCTCATCAACCTCACCCAAGGCCCCATGCCAATGGTGTGGTAAAGGGGAATTGGTAAACCACTCTGTTAGGATATTTTCTAGAACAGTAACCAACTGTTAACCAACTAGCTAATCATATGGGACATTTGTCCATTCAATCACACCCATTAGCAGTTGTCACTAATGCTCAAACTATTGTAGTCCCTCCTCAAAACTCCGAGGTGAATTTGGTGTAGTCCACACAACTGAAGAATCCTCAACATCCTAGAGGAAAGAAAAAGAAGAACAAAAAGATAAATTCCACCAATGAGAAAGGGACTACCACTACCCAAACTGCCTAGGAGGGAGGCAGTAAAGAGAAGAGGAAATCTTGGTTCCCTGCACCATTTGCAAGGAGGAACATCCCACTCACCAGTTCCCTCAAAAGGATGAGATCCATCTATATTTGGCACAACATCAGGCCTCCCAACAACTTGTTTCCTTAACTCATCCTTTCCCTCCCCAACCTCAAAACATGATTTCCATAAATCCTTGCTCTATTCAAGGTATCATGGAAAGTACCCCTCCCCATGAGGGGTCTTCCTTGAATGATTATTTGTTTATGTGTGACCACATGGTCAACTTGCAGAATCGAAACATGAATTATGACATTCATGATCCCTCCAATGCTGCCTAAGAAACAACATCTTCATCCCTACCTAATGGCCTTATTCATATAGAGAATCCATTCCTTGATGCACCACTTCACCCCCTAAAGGGTTTTCTTCAACGTATGACCCATAGTCCCAACACACGGGCTTCCCACAACTACATTATTATGGAATAATTAGCCCAGGCACCTTGTGCCATGTCGGTGATCGAAGTTCTCCAAAGATGCCCCATGCAGTGGAAAACATGGATATCATCCATAGGCAGGATTGATCCCTTGGATTCAAAATTGATTAACTTTGACACTACCCAAGTTACTGATCCAATTGGATATTGGTGGCCACCCACCTGTTCCAAATTCCAACTGGCTCATCTTGACAGTTTTCAGTTGAACACGTTTATCTGTAATTGGGATATTTCTTTGTAATTGTGGGTTCTGAACCTCTAGGTTTTTCATAAATCCTAACATAACATATAGGTGAATAATGGTGGCCGCCCACCTATATATATTCCAACTGGATTATTTTGAAAGTTTTCATGTCAGTACATCTTTATGTACTTCCAGGGCCATTTTGGGGCCTTAAACATTGTTTTCTTGGATTTCCATAGTCAAACTATACATGGAGTTACATTTTGAAAGCATAATGTGTATTTATCGAAAATACCTTTCCAACGGGCTATCACACGCCTAAAATAGAGATCATATGCAAAAGTTATGACCTTGGGAAGTTGATGTACTAACTTACCCCAACGAGGTCCACATGACTTTTGGCGCTTCATCTCCTAAGGTTAGGTTTTTGGATGTCTAGGGTTTTGGCATTCATGTTTATTATAAAAAGGCCTTAAGAGCCTCATTTTAGTCATCTTTTTGTGAATGACCATAGGCGTCACATATCTTCTCAAAGATAAGCTGCCACCATTCTAGCAAGTCTTTCAATTTGTATTTTTACAGTCTCTGTACATTTATTTCATTAATAGAAATAATGTATTACTGTATTTCTTTGTTTATGGTAATATTTATGTGCACTTCATTGTAATATGTCTTCTTTCATTTTTTTTCGAAAATAATCTAGATCAGTGGTATCAAAGCAGGTTGTTCTTGATAATTTTTCAGTGCATGTCCCCGACAAGGTCCGAGTATATCAAGTTGGTTCTCGATCTTGTCTCTCTTGAGAAAAATTTCTCTCGCAAGCCCAAGAAACCCTCAATGGCGGAAGAAAAGAAAAACGGTGGAGCAAAATATTATATTAACTTGTTTCTTGAGCAAGCTCTTGCGTGACAAAGGGATGAAATGATGGATAATTTTTCCCACATCCTTCAACACATGCTGATAGAAACATGTGCATCTTCATCAAGCGACCACTTTGGAGGAACCTCTCCCTTCAAGGTACAAGTTAATTTTGATATTCCCATATTTGAAGGTTAGATAGATGCAGATGCCTTAGAAAAATGGTTAAATTTTCTAGAAGGTTATTTCTCTATTCACAATTTTTGCAATAGGGAAAATTTCACCTTCGCACTCCTCAAGGCTCTCGCCCATGTCAAACATTGGTGGGAAAATTACTGGGAGAGAAGTTCCATAGAGGAATCTGAAATATGTGGGATTGAGCCCACTTGGGATTTTTTGTGGATGTGGTCAAGGAACAATATTACCCTATTGACAACTATGAAGAACATTACATGAGATGGACCACACTGCAGCAAGAGAAGAGCCAAACAATGCCATAGTTCACAAATAATTTCCATACCTTGCACACCAAGGTGGGTATCAAAGTCTCTGAACAAAATCTGGTTCTGAAATATCGTGGGGCTCCACATAGGTACATCCAAAACAAAATGTTTTTCCTAAACATCTCATCATTGGGAGCTACCTATCAATATGTTGTCAAAATCGAGCAGAAATGTAGGCACCAGAACAAATGGGAGTTCGGGTTTGCAAATCCGCAACAACCAAAGCACATTAAAGACAGCCCTAACCAACAACCAATCCAAGGCACATAAAAAGAAGGGTAAAGGAAATATGAAGAATGACACTAGGAAGTGGTGCGACTTTCATAAAATTCCCTGGAACAACACCGATGAATGTCTCTCGAAATAGTCATTGGTGGCCGAGATGAAAGACAAGGATCCGAACCTTGATTCAGAATCTGATCCAAAAAATAATGAAAAAAAACAGATTATCGACACATACTCCATTGTTATTGTCAGGACCGCTATAATTCAACCAGAAGAACCAATAGATCCTAAAGAGGGGGAGCGCCTCTTCCATTCACAGATGTGGGCGAATGGGACCCCGTTGCATTTCATTGTTTATAGCGGCATCCAGGAGAACCCAATCTCAGTTGAGGTCATCAAATAGTTAGGGTTGTCAAAAACACCACACCCGCAACCATACAACATCGAGTGGCTTCACCAGGTGTTGAAGCTGCCTTTGTTTTTCTAGCCCATCCCAAATTTCATTCTTAATGCTCGAAATCGAAAGATGGTTTTCATATTTTCCCGCTGAGGTATCGAGATCTATGAAGCTTTATCAAACTAGCAGCGAGGGATTATTATACTCTCGAAATGAGTCCTACTTTTCGTTAAAACTTTTTCTCTTTTGTTCTACCTCGGGATCTCGTAGTTCGGATACTATAAGCCATATAAATCACACGCCCCGAGATACAAAACAACGAAATCATTTTAATATTTTACTCTGGACAGGAACAAGGGTAAAGTTTTCCCTAACCCATGTTTAAACGTCGTCGGGGTTTCGCACCTCGGTGTTCTCCAAATCCAAAAATTAAATGTTGCAGCCCCGATAGCCGAGAACACGAGGTCCTTATTTTGGTAACCCGCATCAAGGTTAAAGGTAAAAGCTAAACCATGGTAAAATTTTCTATCGGCATTTCACCACTCGACGTTTTCCTTTTCAAAAGTTACACCGTCTAAACCCCGACTCATGAAATCACGATAAGGATATAAGCGAAATTGATAAATTACTAGATCCGAGTTTATCTTACATTTTTATTTATTGCGAACTCGCGGTTTCGCATCTCGGCATGTAAACCTCCCAGAAACTTATTTGCGAAGCTCCGAGTCGTGATATGGTAAATATGATAATTATGAAATTAATCGAGTCCCTAATCACGATTACATTTTTATTAACTAAAATCGATCATCGCACTCTCGGGTGTTAGAGGTTCAAAGTTTTAAAGTAAAATCCCCAATATGACGAGTACCGAAATACTGATTTACATTGGTAAAACCGGATTAATTAAGATAAATCAATATAAATCTCGTGTTTCGATGCTTGCACGTTTCACGAGGTATCCTTTTTCCTCCTATGGGCCAGTCGATTTTCAAACCACCAAAATTTATGGCATTAAGTAGGGAATAGGGCAAATTGACGAATAAAGATATGATTTTTATGACAAAATTTATTTCTAAAAATGATTTGACAGTCCTATTCTGAAAGGTACCGAGTTTTCGAATATATGTAAGAGTTGTTACGCATTTTAACAAATTCATTTCAAACATTACGCAGAGCACATTATTGTTGAGCAAACTGATATCTGTATGTATACGTATTTCTATCGCAGAAGAGCTAAAGCACAATCTCCAGCCATGGCTCTGCGAAAGGCATCCAAAGACATTATTGAGGTTTCGGGGCAAGGCTCGGACAACATCGCTGATACTTCACCCTGAAGTATCGACTCGGTCCCGAATTGGTCATTCGTTTCAAATGTTCTGCGGGCTGAACTAGTGGATTATTCTGATGACTCCAGCGATAATGAAAAGGATGATATAACCACCAAGTATAATATCGTCATTCAATCCGGAATGCACAAACTAGAAGTCAGGCCATGATTGCTTCCATATTATGACATGGTTTGATGGGCATTAGATCATGTCGACATACCAACCCGAACCATCATGAATGAACAGAAAGTCACCATCAGGGCTTTCAGGCCCGAACATCTGCAAGCCATGTATAAGCTGCCCGCAACGTCCGACTATACATATGGTGCATAATTCTTAGACGAGTTCAAGCAGAAGGAATGCATACAGTACGATAAAACCATGTCCAGTTTGATTAAAGATTGGGTTTCGCGCGCCGTGAAGTTCAGGGCTGATGGCCACGGCGTATATTCAATAGCCTCCTTAGAACCACAATACAAGTATGTTGCCATGATGACATGTAGGTTATACGGGAGAGAAGACACCTCACATTTTTATCTTCCATGGGTACCTCTAATGTTTCGGGTCACCGAAGGCTGTTCCTTCGACTGGGCGAAAATACTGTCCGACAGCTTGACCAGTCGGGTCACAGAGTATCGGGCGCAGAAAGAGGACGGAAAGGAGTCTTCATTTTTCATGTCTGTGTACATTATGGACGCCGTGTATTTTTTAACACCATTTCCCTTAATGAACTGGAGTTGGACTCCAGCAGAAGAAGAGCCCATACACATCTATCATTCAAAATTATGGGAAAACAAAGCGACAAATTTTGTGTATGAAATCTTCAACTGGGTGATGGTGCCCCTGCATGTCACTGTTTTCAGCTACCCGCCACCTAGAATATTAGACAGTATAGTAACAAATCTGAGCAGCATAGCAGACTGGTATGTAGAAGCCAAATTTTCATACCTCAGGGTTTTCGGGGCCTCCGTTCCTCCGCATGCATTGCCATTGTTCATTCCCGACAAGCTGGCTTGCCGTGAGGTTGCCAGACAAATGGTAATCAGTTGTATAAGTAAATAACTTAAAGGATATTCAAAGAAGGTATGGCCACCTTTCCCTGTTCATCTAAATTCTTATTCTTTATTAGATTTCGAGCATGCCAAATCTGAAGCAACAGCCTTGGAAGACCTAAATTTGGTCCTCATTGAATACAAGAAGCACGATCCGCAAAGGGTTGTGAGAAATCATTTGGCCAGTTGCGGGCTCAAGAGATTTGAGCACGATAATTCACCCTCGGATGACATTTTCTGAGGTGCAAGGTCCTATGCCGAGATTCTGGCTCAGATACAAACCTTGGCACCCGAGGAGAGAGCCGATGTTCTAAAGTTCCAAGAACATCGACGTAGTTGCCTCCCGCAGTATTGCGGGGTGAGACTCCAAGTATGGTAGAGGGGAAACAAAAGGATGCCGAAGGCTCTAAGGATGCGAACCCGATCAAGAAAAACACTAGGACGAGGGAGAGCAAACAAAGAGTCTGAAAAACATAAATAAAGACTCCTGACCCTCCGAAGAAGCAGAGTCCGGTTACTACTCCGGGAAAATCAGCAAAACAGGTCAGAGAACCTATCACATCAATTACTCCCTTGTAGTCTACTCAGGGAAATATTGATGTAGGATAGATCTTCAATGAGGAGTTAAGGCCTATAAGGGTAGCAGAGCTCCCTCCGAATGAGTTCTTCTTCGATAAGAAAAGAAAAGCGGTGGTAAAGAGAGAATTTTACCAGGAAGGGGAGTCGACAACCAAGAAATACAAAGTCATAACTGACGGGAAGGACAAGAAAAGTGAACAATTCACGACTGAGATAGCAGGGACATTAGGTGCATATGCCTCGATGAATCAGTTTTCGGTCGAGCTTCTAAAAAACCAGCTTAAAAGAAAAAATCACCTCATCAAGACCCTTGAAGCCAGACTAGCCACAGCGACAGAGACCGCCTGAGATCAGGCGAGCGTAGGGATAGAGCAGGCCAGGTTGGCCGATAAAAATGAGATCGAGTTGCTCAAGTCTAAGCTCGAGCAAGCGCAGCTGGTGGTTCAGGATAGTCATATGCAAGCAAGTCAGCAAAAGGATTTGATCCAACAACTGCAGGCTAAGGTGGAAACCGCCGAAAGAAAAGTGGTAGATATCGGGATGTTTCAATCATAGGCGATGGAGATTCGAGGTAGAGTCTCTGCTATCCAACGAAATTTACTTGGCAAGTTAGAGGAGATTCGGGACAACTGCTTGCTGGTAAATCGAGTTTTGGAGAATTTAAATGCTAGAGAAAAGGAAGCTGGAGCAGCACGAGTTGCCTTCCAAGAAGTTGTGATAGCCACCAACAGCAGGGATTCAGGAAGCATTCCCAGGTTCACCATTTTAGAGCAGACTAGAGGAAACATTCTATTGAAAGAATGGGAGCACAACATCTTAGAAGGCAAGCTGCAAGCCAAAAATGTAATAAATTCATTGGAGGAGGCCTTTAGTTCTATAGATGGTGATCTGTTGGGAATTGATAGCGAGGGTGATGCCGAAACATTGATTCAAATGGATATGGCAAAGATCTCGCTTGATCTAAAGGAAAAAGAGGAAAGAGATTCTTCCGAGATTTCCCAAGTGACTATGGCAGAAATAGTCCAAATAGACAAATACATGATCAAGCCGAGCACGCAATTATGCGCTATCGATATCATAGACAGAGAGATGGAAGATAGTTTGCCGCAGTTAGCCCAAGAATGTTATTTTATTGAAGCCAGCTGTCAGACAGAACCTTCGAAGCTGATATCTCAGCTGGTTGAAAGATGTGTCACCTGTATCGAGCACGCGCGAGGACAAACGTCTGGCACCAAGTGAAGACAGAGAAGAAGAAATGGAGCGACTGCTCTCCACCCTTTCATAACCAAAATTTTGTAACGATTGACATTCTATCTTGTAAACTGTATAAATATACCATAGAAAGAAAGACTCAAGGCTGGACCTTTTTTTGTCGATTGTAACAGAGTTTTTTATACTTTGAGAGTTAATACAAATGCAAATCTGAAGATTCTAAATTCCGTCACGACTGTGTTATGAGTTTTCTTTCTCGTATCTCATTTTTCATTTCATTTCATATTCATAACTAATGAATGCTTCGTTATAATTTAGTATGACCACTACTATAGCGAATGAATTTTGGTTTTTTATAATTGTTTAATGTTTTTCCTCTGTACCAGCTATCAGTGAGTGTAATACCAGTCAACATTTTCAGAATTCTGCATATATTCTCTGCTAAATCGGTTATTTTCCTTACATTTTCCTCTCCTGTTTATACGTGAGTTTCTCCCTTGATAGGAACCTTACATCATAGACAGCTAAATGTTTTTCCCCTCACCTCATAATTTATTAAGATATAACTCAGTTACGGGAACGAGCCTTTGATTTGCATCCTGTTTTGTTTCCAAACCGTAAATTCTCTTTTATACGACCAAATTGAGACAACACTTATTTTCTCTCTGTTTCCTTGTTTTACTGTTCCTCTATGACTGTCCCGGTACCAACACGGCCTAATATTGAACCCGAATTATCAAATCAAACTCACATTGCCTTAAACCTTTTCGATACTATTCTTAAAACAGCCACTACAAGGGTTGAGCTTAAACGTTCGTGGGCAGCAATTGAAAGGGATATAACCATTCAGGAGCAATTGGAAGCTAGACAAAACCAACTTAGAAATCAACATTAGCTTCCCCAACCGAAGGTTGATAGTTTTCCTTTACCTATCCCTTATTTCACTTTCGGATGCCTAGACATTGTACTTTTAAGCCTTAAGTACATCTTTTTGGCGCCGTTACCGGGGACCGAATTTACAAAATCTTTTTCCCTGGGAAAACGACATATATTTTGTTGAAAGTGTTACCCTTTGATAGTGAACAAAGAGTACACACAGTTTTAAGGCTTTTTCAATCTTTCACTTGGCGACTCCACAAATAATAAACTGGCATCCGGTTGAAGGAATACCAGACAAAACCCAGATGGTAAGCAGATTATGCCCTTCTTACATCCCGAGAAAATTCTAAAGGCGAGAGGCTCTCTTAAGCCAACCGCTGTAGTCTATAAGCCTAAAAACCCACATTTGAAGACTAAATGTTCTTCAGAATCTTCTACTTCATGCAGTGCTCTTTTTGATACTAAATATCTGACGTCAAACTACTCCGAAGTTAGGAGTGAGATCCATCCGACATTTCCATTTGTACACAAAGAAAAGGGTCCATTAGAAAGTTCATCGACAATTGACATACCATATTTTCTTCTGTTGAATTTCCCGGCCTCACCTAGTTCTGAAGAGTGTGTTACACACTCGTTTTCTACGCCTTTCGGTTCACCCGATTATATCTCTTGCAAGTCCAAGGAACCAAGCCCTCACATTCCTTATCATTCATCCGTAGTTTTTCCGCCTCATCAAGAAACCAAAGAGTCACTTTTAATTTTCCGAAACCCCCTTTACGACTTCCCACTAGAGTCGATGGCAGCAGCCGGAGGAGGTGGTGGAGGTGCTCCTGGAGGAGGTGTTGGAGGTTAAGGGCCTGTCCTTCCTCCCATAGTGTTCGCTAAAGTAGCAACAAGATATGATCCCCTGGTTTTACCCGTCCCTTTACATGATCTTCCTGAAAATTATATAAAAAAATCTTCCTAAGTTCACTGGGGAAGGGGATCTAACTACAACTGAGCACATAAATTTCTTTGACCAATTCCCAGACATCCTGGGTCTAGAACACAAAGATGTGTATTCAAGACTTTTCGTCCAAACTTTCGAAGGTCAGGTCTGAACCTGGTTTCGGAGCCAATCTGCAGGGTCTATCTTATCCTACGATGCTTTGGAAGATGCTTTCCTCAGGCAATGGGGCGAAAGAAAAGATCACTTATATTATCTAACCGAGTTTGGGTTTCTGAGAAAAAAGAACTCAGAAACAGTTATGGAATTTTTTCAAAGATTCAACAAACTGTATAATAAGATCCCAGCCACAGTTAAACCCTCCGAACCCTTGGCCAAAGGAACCTTCGCGGGAGCTTTCGAACCAGACTTTGCGTTTCTTTTATAAGAGAGAAGGGGAGCCACCCTAAACAGAATGCAGGACGATGCTATCGAAATTGAGTCTAACATGATGGCTTCAGGTAAATTAAAGGCTAAAGTAGAAACAGGAAACCGCGAAAATAGATGCTATAGGGTGTTAGACAACTGAGAGGGGGG